>CM053619.1:4074946-4101816 GCA_028646535.1 Procyon lotor
AAGAAGTAAATGAAGGTAAAGTAATAACCCTTATTTTTAAATTCTAGATTTATCTTGCCCATGGGCAAGTAAAGTGAATGATAGCATGTCATAATGGATGAAGAGGAATTATAGGTACCTGTACTACACATGAAGTAACAAAGGTGGACTTAAATTAGTTGTAAATGTATATTGCAAACTCTAGATCAACCACTAAAATTTTTGTTAAAAGAAGCATATTGGGGGCGCCTGGGTGGCTCAGTGGGTTAAAACCTCTGCCTTCGGCTCAGGTCATGATCTCAGGGTCCTGGGATCGAGCCCCACATCGGGCTCTCTGCTTAGCGGGGAGCCTGCTTCTCCTCTCTCTCTCTGCCTGCCTCTCTGCCTGCTTGTGATCTCTTTCTCTTTCTATGTTAAAAAAAAAAAAAGAAGCATATTGATACACTAAGGGAAGAGATAAAATGGAATTACAACAAAGTATTTATTAAAACCAAAGAAAGCAGAGGGGGGAAAAGATCAAAAGAAACAACAATTCAATAAATAGAAAATAGTTACAAACGTGGTAAATATTAACCCAAGTATTTCAGTAATCACTTTAAATGTGAATGATTGGAATAAAATAAGACCTAACTATATGTTGTCTATTAGAGACCTACTTTAACGACTCATATTAAAATAAAGAGATGGAGAAAACTATGTCCTGCTAACACTAATCAAAACTGGAGTAACTATATTAATTTTCAGATGAGGCAAGTTGACTGACCATCAGTCAACTCGATATAACTGACTTTTATAGAGAACTCGACCCAACAGTGACAGAATACAAATTCTTCTCAAGCTTGCATAGAATAATCATCAAAACAGACCAAATTCTGGGCTACAAAACACAGTATTAAATTTTGAAAAGAATAGAAATTATGCTATGTATTTCTCTCAGATCACAATGGAATGAGACTAAAAATCAATAATAGAGATAGTGGAACGCTCCCCAAGTATTTGAACTTTAAATTCAAATATTTGAACACTTCTAAATAACAATGAGCCAAAGAAAAATTCTCAAGAGAAATTAAAAGATATTTTGAGATAAATGAAATTGAATATACAACTCGTCAAAATTTGTGGAATTTACTGAAAGCAGTTCTTTGGGGGGGGAATTTAGTAACATTAAATATATGTATTAGAAAATCAGAAGAATCTAAAATTAATAATCTAAGCTTCCATTTTAGGAATCTAGACAATGAAGAACAATATAAGACTGAGGCAAACAGAAGAAAGGAAATAAAAAATAGAGCAGAAATCAATGAATTTGAAAGCAGAGAAACAATGAAAATCAACAAAACCAAATTAGTTCTTCAAGAAGATTGATAAAATTATAAACTTCTTGCCAGGATAACCAAGAAAATAAGATGGAAAACATATCGCTAATAGCAGAAATGAAAGACTGTCATTTCTATTGATTGTGGGGGCATTAAAAGACTAATAAAAATTACTATGAACAACTCTATATTCACAGGTTTAAGTAGGCAAAATAAACAAATTCCTTGAAAAATATGTTACCAAATTTCACACAAGGAGAAATAATTTATAGATTTATTTATTTATTTATTTGAGAGAGAGAGAGAGAGAGAGAGTGCTTGAGAGCACTTCATGGAGGCAGTTCAGAGGGAGAGGAAGAGTGAAAAAAATCCCAGACTCCCTGCAGAATGCAGAGCCTGACATGGGTCTTGATCTCATGACCCTGAGACCATGACCTGAGCTGAAATCAAGAATCAGATGCTTAACCTGGCTCAGTTAGTAAAGCACCTGGAAAGGTAGGTAATTTAAATAGGCCTGTGTATACCTAAAAAATTAAAGCAATAATTAGCAAGATTACACAAAAGAAAGCACCAGGCTCGAAAGGTTTCACTGGTGAATTCGGCAAAAAAAAGGAAGTTAGAAATAATGCCGATTGTCTGCAATCTCTAATAGAAATAGGAAGAGATAAAACAATTCCTAATTTAGGCTATAAGGCCAGCATTACCCTAATGCTAAAACCATGTAAAGGGGGACGCCGGGGTGGCTCAGTGGGTTAAAGCCTCTGCCTTCGGCTCAGGTCATGATCTCGGGGTCCTGGGATCGAGCCCCGCATCGGGCTCTCTGCTCAGCAGGGAGCCTGCTTTCCCCTCTCTCTGCCTGCTTCTCTGCCTACTTCTGGTCTCTCTCTCTCTGTCAAAGAAAGAAAGAAAACCTTTAAAAAAACAACAACAACAACCATGTAAAGGCATTAGAAGAAAGAAAAACTACAGAGCAGTGTGTCTCATGAACACGTGGTAGAGAATTATGCCTCCCTCCATTCTAATTCCCGGAATCTGTGAATATGGTATCTTACCTGGCTAAGGGCATTTTGCAGGTGCTAATAAGTTAAGGACCTTGAGATAGGAGATTACCCTGGATGAACTGGGTGGTCCCAGTATAACCACAATGTAACTGAGTAGAACCCTGTAAGAGGGAGGCAGTAGTGCTCAGAGTGAGAGAGGAGGTATGTGGCAGGAAGAGGTTGGAGCCATATTCCCTGAAGACAGAGGGAGGGGCCGCTGGCCGAGGAATTCATTGGGTCTCCAGAAGCTAACAAAGGCAACGAAGTGGATTACCCCCAAAGTCTCCAGAAGGAATGGAGCTCTGCTGACATCTTGATGTTAGCCTGTAAGGCTCACTTCACACTTCTGACTTACCTCCAGAACTGTAAGGTAATACACCTGTATTGTTTTGGTGCCAATACTTTTGTGGTAGCTTTTATTTTTATAGGGAAAGTCAAATAATAAAACGTAGGTGGGAAGATCCTCAGCAAAACGTTAGCAGACTGGACCCAGCAGTGTTTAGAAAGACATACACCCCACAGTCAAGTCGGCTTTACTCCAGGCATGCGGAGCTGGCTGAACATTAAAAGATAAATTAATATAATTCGCCACACCAATAGGCTGTAGAAGAGAATTCACCTAATCACGTCAATGGCAGTAAAAAGGATTTAACAAGATCCAGTACGTACTCATGATACAAATTCTTGGCAAACAAGAAATAGAGAGCTTCTTTGACTTCGTAAAGGATATCTACCAAAAAACCTAAACCCAAAGAGAACATTATATATAAACTGCGAGAAATTCATGGTGTTCTGGTATCATGAAAATCTTTTGGATATGGTCTGCTCTCTTTTGTCTTGATCATTACATTATAGTCTTTTTATTCTGAAGGATTTTGTGTTTTTTCATCTCTGAGTGTCTTTCATTTTTTATTTGATAATTTTCTCTCTCTTCTCTGATCTCTTTCCTAGGAATTTTTCCCTAGTAAAGTGTCGGGCTGCATAGAATGGACTGTTAATCTGCTTTCTTTGTTCTGTCTACCTCTATCATTCTGATCTGTGTCCGAGGACTGAAAGGTGGGAAGGATCAAATAGGTAAAGCACAAGAGATCCTTTCGGCTGGCTGAAACTATTTGGTATGCTATTCTAATGGTGGATACAAGATGGTATGCATTTGTCAAAATCACAGAACGTAACAATCCAGAGTGAATTTCATATATGCAAACTGTAACAGTCTAACCAGAGGAAAAGGGGCTGATCTAAGTAACTCTGGGGATGAGTGGAATCTGAAATTCTAGAGACAAAAGGAACTGCACGTAAGTACCATACTCTAGGCGATAAAGTTGTTTCCCATGGGTGTATGAGTGAACAATTCCGAAACTATAGGCATGTATCCTGGCGCTGACCAATTAAATAAATGAACAGGAAATGGTGGGAGCCAGATTTGTCGCTGTGGCCATGATTGTTTACTGATAGGCAAGGGGAGGAGGCTAGAATAGTCTGTGTGGTAGTGGAGTATGGTTAGAGATATCAGTATGAACTCATGTTTAGCTTAATATAGACCCAGGTGGTTACATATAGAAATACCTATAGATCTGTGTACATTCACACGTTAGTATACACGCATATGTTTCCTTGTTTTGTCAGCTTTGAGAACCTAGAAGTCATGAACACCTCAGAAGGTATGAGCACACCTAGCACTTAGATTTTTGTTCCTCATACTGTTTCCTTAAAAGAGGCAAGGCTCTCCGGAGAAATGGCTGATTCTAGGACTGGGTCAGAAAAAAATGCAAGGTGAGCTTGGAACATCATGTAGTGACAGAAAGTTAGGAGGTGCTCCAAACAAAACCCAAACCCAAACCAAACCCCACAAATATAGCCAGTATGCATTGAGGGGATTATGACAAAGTTACACAAGAGACAATTGAAAGAGTTCCTTTGGTTAAAGCCAGAAGAATTTGAGCCAAGAAAATCAAGTAATATTGGATTACAACCCAAAGTATAAAATAAATTGAGGTGTCTGGCTGGCTCAGTTGGTGGAGCACGCGACCCTTGATCTCAGGGTCGTGAGTTCAAGCCCCACATTGGGCATGAAGCCTACTTAAAAAAAATGGTGAAGAATAAAATAAGTTTCCATGAGTCTGTAGTGATATAAATACATGATCGACTAATGGCAAGGAAGAGACAAAGGTCCCATACAGAAATATTCCATATAACTTATATAGATATTCTGTTTTTATAGAGCTGGATCATAAATCTCCACTCCTTGAGTCTTGTCAGCTGTGCATCACACAGTATGGAAAGGGGAACAAAAAAGAATAACTTCGCAGTGTAAAAATAATGACCACCATCTACCTGAGCTAGATGGTCAAGGGCAGCATTAGCAGTGATAAGTCATGTTGATGTTATTTACCCCTAATGCCGTGAGAATGGCACTTCTGTGATCTTCCTCTCCCAAACCCATAACCCCAGTTTAACCATGAAAAAAAAAAAAAACAAACCAGGTTCCACTAGAGGGACACACTGCAAGATATCTGACCACTTCTCCTCAAAACTGAAAAGTTCCTCAAAAACAGGGAAAGTCTGAGAAAATATCACAGTGAAAAGGAGCCTAAAGAGACAAGATAATGTACATTTGATGTTATACCCTGGATGGGATTCTGGAACAGAAAAGGACCTTCATTGGGTAGAAACTAAGGAAATCTGAGTAAGTGTGTATCAATACTGGTTCATTAAGTGTAGGGAACACACCATGTTGAAGGAAGATTGTAAGATATGGGGTGGCCAAGGGGCATAGTGAGTTAGGCGTCTGACTCTGGATTTCAGCTCAGGGTCGTGAAACGGAGCTCCTTGTCAGGCTCCACACTAAGTGTGAAGCCTGCTTAAAATTCTGTCTCCCTTTCCCCCCCACCCCTGCACACTCCTCTCTCTCTCTCTCTCTCTCAAAAGAAAAAAAAGTTTGTAAGATATGCTAATAATAGAGAAGGCCAGGTCTTGAATTTATGGGAACTCTCTATACCATTTCCCCAATTGTTCTGTCAAATTACAAGTGTTTTAAAATAAAGACCATTTTTTAAAAAGTGTCCTCAGAACTTTGAAGGCAATGTCTTTTTTTTTTTAAAGTAGGCTCCATGTCCCACATGGAGCCCAATGCAGGGCTTCAACTCACGACCCTGAGATCAAGAGTTGGACACTCAGCTGACTGAGCCCCCCAGGCATCCCTGAAGGCAATGTCTTTTAATAGCCAGGGGTCTTCATGAGAAATCAGAAGATACAATTTCTCCTCCCCCTCCTCCAGACGCTTTAGGACTTTATTTGATTAAATCCACGCTGTTCTCGTTTTACGACAGTCTTTTAGATGTGGTCTGCTGTCATTTATCTTGATCATTACACTAGAGCCTTTCTTTTTTTTATTCCAAAGACTTTTGTATTTTTTCATTTGGGTTTCTTTCATTCTGTATTTGATAACTTTCTTTCTATTCTCTGATTTCCTTTCCGGTAATTTTCATGAGTAAGATGTGGAGCTGAGACTCACTGTGTTTTCCTCATTGTCTACTTCTGCCATTCTGACCTATCTTGTAGAAATACCTTACACTATCCTCCCATCTTCCCATTGACATTTTATTTTGGCAATCTTATATTTAACTTATAAGAACTCTTTTATATTTTCTGGATTTTTTTTCCACTTTGTAGCATCCTATGTTTTGATAGATAAATTTCCTCCTAGATGCAATTGAGGTTAAGAAATTGATTACCTTCATTGTGATCACTTGACTCCCCTGATTTGGTGGTGATTATTTCTGTTTGTTAGCAGGGTCTGTCTTTTCTCTCTGCTGCTGTTTTTCTTTTTCTTTTTTTTTTTAAAGATTTTATTTATTTGACAGAGAGAAACACAGTGAGAGAGGGAACACAAGCAGAGGGAATGGTAGCGGGAGAAGCAGGCTTCCTGCCGAGCAGAGAGCCCGATGCGGGGCTCGATCCCAGAACCCTGGGATCATGACCTGGGCCAAAGGCAGACGCTTAACGACTGAGCCACCCAGGCGCCCCTCTGTGGCTGTTTTTCAACTGTATGTCTTGCAATTCTTTTTTTTTTTAACTTTTTTTTTTTTTAAGATTTTTTTATTTATTTATTTGACACACAGAGAGTGATTACAAGTAAGCAGAGAGGCAGGCAGAGAGAGAGGGGGAAGCAGGCTCCCTGCTGAGCAGAGAGCCCCATGTGGGGCTTGATCCCAGGACCCTGAGATCATGACCTGAGCCGAGGACAGAGACTTAACCCACTAAGCCACCCAGGTGCCCCTGTCTTGCAATTCTTGGTTGCCTATTGATATGTGAGAATGAAGAGCCACACTGATGACCCCTTGGAGTTCATGTGAGGTCCTGTGCACTTTGAAGACTATGTGGAGGAGAAGTCTGGCTTCCCTTCCAGATGGACCAGAAGGGAACTGATTGATTGCCTTTGAAATGAAAGTCATTCAAATGCAGAATCAGAAGTGATTACTGTGTACCAAGAGGACCCAGTGATGTAAACTTTTTCTTGGGCAATGTTCTGAATTGATTCTGAGGACTTTTTTCTTTTTTTTTTTTTACTGTAGGAGGAAAGTAGACTTGCTAGGCTTAGGGTAGGGGTGGAGCAAATGGCACCACTACTATTTATGGTTAAACCTGCCAGTAGTTCCTTGGCCACCCCTTTCCCCTACCTTTTACATCATCTTCTACCATCTCCAAACTGGGGGTCTCCCATGGATCCCTCTGGAAGACAGGCCCCTTCTTGCCCTGAAGCTCTCTCCTTAGCACACTTATTTGTCACATCCAGAAGTATCCTGGAGTTGCTTGTCCCCTGATAACTTCTATTCCCCTTCCCCGAGTAGTTAGGGGTTTCTCTCCTTGACATTTCCGTGAGCTTTGGAAAGGAGAGGAAGAGGTATGTGACAGACCTCGAACTGCAAAGCCTCAAGTTATTTTCAAAACATGTAAAAAATATTCTTTTAAAGATTTTTAAAAAAATTTATTTATTCGGGGTGCCTGAGTGGCTCAGTCGTTGGGTGTCTGCCTTCGGCTTGGTCCTGGGATCGAGCCCCGCATCAGGCTCCTTGCTTGGCAGGAAGCCTGTTTCTCCCACTACCATGCCCTCTGCTTGTGTTCCCTCTCTCGCTGTGTTTCTCTCTGTCAAATAAATAAAATCTTTAAAAAAAATTAAAAAATTTTATTTATTCGACAGAGAGAGAGAGAGATCACAAGTAGGCAGAGAGGCAGGCAGAAGGAGAGGGGGAAGCAGGCCCCCCACCGAGCAGAGAGCCCGATGTGGGGCTCGATCCCAGGACCCTGAGATCATGACCTGAGCCGAAGGCAGAGGCTTTAACGCACTGAGCCACCCAGGTGCCCCCAAAATATTTTTATATTATAAAGATTATGTTATAAAAATATAAAAATATCTTTAAATATTTTTAAATAACTTGTAAGTAACAGGTACAAAACACAACACACTCATTTAAATTGCCTTTATTTTCTGATTTGTAGGTAGGAACCTCTTAAGGGTTGCATTTTCTACTTCTCTGTCTCCTCCTGTTATAGAGAGATCATTTTGTTGAATTCCTTTTCTTTACATCTGAGGAGACCAGGGCTCGGAGCAGAGAGCTCTTGACTGACTTGTGGAGATGCACGGGAGTTTTGGAGGAAGATCGGTCCGGTTGGATTCCAGCTTTCCTGCTGGCTGGGAGATCCCGAGCAAGTACTGAATTTCTCTGAGCCCCATTCTCTCATCTCTAAGGCGCTCAGGTGAGAAAAGAATGAGATTATCTGTGTAAAGTGTTTAGCACAGCGCTGTAAATGGTCATAGTCTAATAAACATCGATGTTACCCCTAACCATATCATCTAGATTGAATTACTTGCACACCCAATAAGTGGGGTTTTTTTTTTTTCATTTATTTATGTATTTTTTAAGATTGTATTTATTTGTCAGAGAGAGAGGGTGCGAGAGCACAAGCAGGGGGTGTGTCAGGCCAAGGGAGAAGCAAGCTCCCTGCTGAGCAAGGAACCCGATGCAGGACTCGATCCCCCTGAGCTGAAGGCAGAGGCTTAACCAGCTGAGCTACCCAGGCGCCCCAAGTGTTTGTCTTTATGGTTAATCATCGTGGAATTTGGTACCCTTTTGCTTTGTGACACTGTGAATAACTTGCACAAGAGGAGGGAGGAAGGAGTTTAACGTTCTTAGGAACAACAGTAAGAGGAACAAAGAAGAGTATGAGACCAACACAAAACCGGAAGTGTGGGAAGTAGAGGCTCCATGAGGAGCCCTTAGGACCCGTGAGTGCCTTATTTGTGCTGCCCAATACATTTGTTTGTCGGTGACCTTTGCAAATGACAGTTATTAAGCACGACATTGAAATGTTTGGCTAGATCTTAAAAGAGACTGAGACCAAAGCAGAGATGTGGGTTTTTGGAGCAGTTGGATGGGAGGAAGAGAAGTGTTAGGAGGTCTTCCTTTTCTGTGTGGCTCTCGATAATAGTGTAATTAGACAAACAGCCTTCCGGGCGAAGCCAACCAACCAGACAAAACTTCTGCACGGGGAACAGAAAGAAGCTTTGGGGAAAACCTAAGTGAGAGAACCCAGGGGTACAGGAGGAGACGTCCCTGGAAGCAGGGTGGAGAGTCAGGACCATGGAGGCCCAGTCTGCAAACCCAAAGATGAATTCTATAGCCGTGACTCAGGGGTGGGGAGGGGGGAGGGGCGGGCAGGAGATGCCAGCTTCCCTCTTCTCTGTGTTTCATGCATCTTGCAGGCTCGCTCTGTCGCGCGCGTGCTTTTCTCATTTGTTTGACCAACACAAGCTGGGGAACGAGTAAGCTCCTCCTGGCATACATTTCCCCACTTACCGGGGTCAGTGTTTACCTTAATAACACACCACCCGAGATGAGGTGCTCTTTCTGTTAACCCCACACTGCTGCTAACGAGCAGGGCACTTGCGGGTTAGAGGTCCGCTTATGTTGTGCTTCTTGCCTGGCTGTTGTGTTATTAGAACAACTGTAAATGCCTTATGCAGTTGCCATATGGGTTGTGCTCAGAAGGCTGTTTGTCTAATTACAGGCATTAGGCAGAGAGATGCAGCCTGCCAACTGACATTCGAGAGGCAATAATAACGTAATTTCCCTCACACCAAACTTTCTAATAGGGGATCGAGCTGTCCTCCAGACTTAGGGATGGCTTGAGAATTCCAGGGAGCACATTTCTGTCCAGCCCTTCTCATGAGGGGGTGGGGTGGGGAGGTCCTCGCACCCATACCCCCGAGTCGGTTCCTACACTTGTTGGAGAGTCATCAAGAGGGGATATGACCCCGAACCTTTTTATTTATTTATTTATTTACCTAACTAACTAACTAGCTAACTAACTAACAGTGAGTGAGAGAGAGAGAGAGATCACAAGCAGGCAGAGCACCAGGTAGAGGGAGAGGGGGAAGCAGGCTCCCCGCTGAGCAGAGAGCCCGATGCGGGGCTCGATCCCAGGACCCTGAGATCATGACCTGAGCGGAAGGCAGAGCCTTTAACCCACTGAGCCACCCAGGCGTCCCATCCGAACCTTTTTAGTCCAAAGAAAAGCTACAGGGTCAGAGGAGCCAACTGGCTTCCAAGAGGGATTTGCCACCCCTTGGAAGTATGGTCTCGAAGATGTCGCGAAAGGTTTTTTCCCAACTGGTGTCTCCTCTTCAGCATAATTCAGGGAATTCTTCACTTTATTGGCGTGTTTGGAATGAGCTAGAGAGTGCATCTGGGGCACCTGCTCATGGGGACTTCGATTTCACTGTCCTTGCTCCCGTTTTCCCTCAGCCCAAATAGTTCTTACCCCCCCATTCTCCACCGAGCAAATGTGGGGGCAAAGCCATTTCCTCTGGGACAGCTTTCTTGATCCTTCTCTCTTACCTCCAGAAGTTAGGATCTCTTTCTTCTTTTTGTGTCTTTAGCATTTGGTGTCGTCGTCGTAACGTTTTATCGCTTGTGTAATTATTTGTGCCCACACCTGTCTCTCAAGAGTTGACCGGGAGAATCTGACAGCATCTGTTTTTTGTTCATCTTCGTAACTCGTGTAATGCTTCTCACCCAGCAGGTGCCAGAAGCACTTGTTAAATGGATTTAAAATATATCTTCAAAAGCCAAAGCCATTCTGTATTTTAAAATATGCACAGAGCTTGAATCACAGCGGCGAACACAACACCGAGAAAAGAGTGGATCTGATTATTTAAAAATAAAGCCTGCGTTTTACATAGTCTACATAAACAGATTTCCCTCCGCGTGCTACATAAGATTATATATATATTTTGTATGTATATTTTATACATGTATTTCTTCATACAGAGATCCATAACCATATTTGTATTTGTATCTGCATCTAATATTTTTGTATTCTGTGCCTTTTAAAGGAGATTCGAAAACCTTGAATGACCTAGAAAGACTTGCTATCCTCTGAAATGATAAAAGAAAGTTACAAAACATTATAATCATTGTGGATAGGATTTGTATTCATATATTCTAGTGATAAATATTTATGCACTTAAGGTCCAGAAAGATAGGCACAAACAATAAGATTGAGTGTTTATACATGATGGGATTTGGATTATTTTTGCTTTCTTTATTTTGCTAATCTGTGTTTTCTAAATGTTTGCAGTGTATATGCAATGCTTTTGTATTGAGAAAACTATTAGTATGTAATTTTATTAATATATTTTCCAAGCTTTAGTGCCTCTAAATTCCCTTTAAAATACTGTCCAGGCCATAAGTGATGTTGGAACGTGCTGTTTTTCTAATACTTAATGAGTAGGCTTCATTTATTTTATATGCACGAAGTGTGTTTCTGGGTTCACAGGTGCAAGGGGGTAAGGCAGGAAGTTAAGACATTTTGGAGTGAAAAACACCAACTCTGGGGCCAGAGCAATATTGAGTTAGGGATGGACTTTATTTAGTTGTTACGCTTTTTTTTTTTTTTTTTTTTGGTAAAAAGTTCAAACTTCATTGGATCAGGCAGCAGCAAAGGAACAATTAGCTAAAGCTTGCCAGTTTTGTTAAATGGATTAAATATTGATAGATGGTCTCCTTTAATCCTTGCTACTGTCCTATAAGATGGGCTTCAGTGTCTGCCTTCCAGACTACAAACATTCACCAATCAAGTGTCTTAAGTGTGTTTTGGATTTATAGTTCTTTAGTTGTTCCTCTAATGCGTCCTTTTACAAACCTTGTGATGGGCAAAGGCTCTAGTGGCTGCAGGTGATGCCCTGCCCCTGGTCCCCTTCTCTAGGCCAGCGGTCCCCCGTCATTAGCCCATGTGGGGCCGAGAGAGGGGGGTGGCTCCTCAGGGCTCCCACTGGCCTTTTCTCCAGGGACCTTCTTCAGTTGAAGGACCACCTTGCTCAGGGGACTTCTTACCCTGGGGGGTTGGGGGGGCGAGAGGAGAGGCAGCCAGAAGTGACTGACTGATTAACATGGGGCATGAAGGATCACTTTCTTGCCTTGAGATGGGACTTGTGCTCCAGGCTTCTTTGGGGGACCAGTCAGATGCCATTCTTTTTTTTTTCCCCCAAATATGTTTATTTTTTCAGTGTTACAAGATTAATTGTTCATGCACCACACCCAGTGCTCCATGCAATATGTGCCCTCCTCAACACCCATCACCAGGCTCACCCAACCCCCCACCCTCTCCCCTCCGAAACCCTCAGTTTGTTGCTCAGAGTCCACAGTCTCTCTTGGTTCGTCTCCCCCTCTGATTTCCCCTCATTCCCCCTTCCCTTCCTTTTCAAAATGCCCTCCATGTTTTTCCTTATGCTCCACCCGTGAGACCATAAGATAATTGACTCTCTCCGCTTGACTTGCTTCACTCCGCATAATCTCTTCCAGACCCATCCATGTTGATACAAAAATTGGATATTCGTCCTTTCTGATGGAGGCATAATATTCCATTGTATATATGGACCATATCCTCTTTATCCATTCATCTGTTGAAGGGCATCTTGGTCCTTTCCACAGTTTGGCCATTGTGGCCATTGCTGCTATGAACATTGGGATACATGTGGCCCTTCTTTGTACTGCATCTGCTAGTCCTGAAGCTGAGACCACATCCTTGCTTGGCACTCTTCCTCTGACCCATCCTTTCTCCTGACTCCTTTTCTCCTGAGAGCACTTCCTCCCTAAATCACCATCATGAGACTCTCCCCATCTCAGACTGTGCTTCTTGGCGCCCTACCTGAAACATTTAGATATGTAGATTGAATGGAAATATTCTGTGATGTTTGAAATTTCACCTTAGTGAAGAAAGCTGAACATGTTTTCACATTTTGAGAGTCATTTGTAGTTTCTCTTCTGTGGAGTTGATTCACAGACTTTACTCGTTGAAAATATTGGTTTATTTATTTATTTATTTTTTAAAAGATTTTTTATTTATTTGACAGAGAAACACAGCGAGAGAGGGAACACAAGCAGAGGGAATGGTAGCGGGAGAAGCAGGCTTCCTGCCAAGCAAGGAGCCCGATGTGGGGCTCGATCCCAGGACCCTGGGATCATGACCTGAGCCGAAGGCAGACGCTTAACGACTGAGCCACCCAGGAGCCCCGAAAATACTGGTTTAAATACTGAAGCTTATGTTTTAATATTCAGTGGGGCCACAGCTCCCTCCCCTCCTGTCTGCTGTCCTCAGCCTTAGTATTCCTTTCCAGAATTATCCTCACTCCTCTTGCTTGTTTTGTTTTGCATATATTAACTGTTGAATGAGATTACCCAGTTCTCGCATAGATCCTGTTGATGTTTTTGCTGGGATTGTAGTAAAAGTATGGATAAATTAGGTTGAACTAAGAATCATTGTGGCATTGGCTCTTCCCAGCTAGAACATTGGATGGCTTCACTTGTTCAAGACTTATCTTGTGCCCCCCAGGATTGTGTTAAAATATTCCTTCATAGAGAGATTGCATTTTCTTAAGTATATTCCTATGTGTTTTATTTACTTATTTTTGCTTTTGAAAATGGAGCATTTTATTCCATTATATATTCTCATTGTTACTCTGTCTACTCTCTTCTCATCTTGCAGTGTTTTGGGTTGATTCTCTAGTATGTTTCAGGATATGTATGTTCATATCACCTACAAGTGACAATTTTATCCCCTCTTTCCCAAAATTTATACCTCTAACTTTTTGATCTTGCTTAGTGATATTAGTCTGAGCCTCCAGAATGAGGATAAATAGATGTTCATTTTCACCATTAGTGGACCTTTTAAAAATTATCTCTGATTTAGACAGAAACTCTTTTAGTATTTTTCCATTAAGCAATGATTCTGGGTTTTGGATTGAGAAAGATGTATTTTAGTATCTGTGAATCTCTCTCTGTTCCTCACTTATTAATAAGACAGGTACATTTTCCTTTTAATTAAAAAAGAAATAGGCAATCGATTCATCTCTAAAATGGGCAAAGGAAGGGAAAGACTGAGCCATTTACCCTAGCTTTCCTACTTGATCTGTACCTCTAGGTCACCAAATAGTAGGGGAGAGGAGGCATCCCTACAATATCCCAGCTGATGAATGAAAACCAGAAATGAGAGGAAGAGAATACCACTATCTTGCAATCTCCATTGAGTTAATGGACGTAGGCATTGGGAATCCATGGCTGAACATCACAAGAGAAGGAACGGCCAGTGGTAACCCATCTTCTGATAAAACAAAACAAAGCAACAAAAAACAAAAAAGCCCACAGTAGCACCTACCTCTTGTCAAAGGTATCAAACCTTAGTCTGGTCAGACCTCTCATTTGAGCTGCCAAAGCGTATGAAGTACAGAAGGCAAAGGCCAAGCTAAGCTGTGCCACGAGGATGCAATCTATAAAATGATGGCTTTGGAGAAATCCACGTGTCAAAGCCTTAGGTGTCTCAGCAGAGCAATTATAGGGGGAAATAGAGGAAGAAAAATGAGGTAGATGAAAAGAAACTTAACAGGCCCATCAATTTTATAAAACTTGGCCACTACAGGGTGATGTATAGATAGATACACATGGGTGATAATACAATAAAGAATGCAGGGAGGAATTCCTTCCTCCACGAGTCAGCCTGGTGGTTGCTTTTGAGTGGAGTGATAGGCTTAAAATCGGGATGGGCACAGGGAAGGGTTTCTGGAGTAACCAGCAACGTTCTGGACCTCGGCCCAGATGATGGTCACCAAGGTTTGCTTGCTTTTATTAATTTTTATGGTTTTTTGTACTTGGGCTTTACCATAAGTGGGGCAGATTAAGGTAAAGCAAAGGGACGATTGTGCATTTGGAATATTTATGGAGGAAAGGTCTGTGAGTCTTCAAAGCCTCAGCTTTCCGACTCTGAAGGCTGCCAGGAAGACAAGAGTTATTAAGAGGCCAACCAGATGGTTCAGGAAGGTTTGTGCTGCTGGTGTGCTGGTACGCCAGCTTTCTGTATCAAGAAGCCCTGGTTTGTAGCATTTTGCTCATCTTCGTGATTAAGTGATCCCACCCTAGCCTTTGTCAAGCTCCAAGGTGATGTCTTGAACATGAAGATGAAAGATGGGCAGAGTTGGCTCTTGTGAGCTAGCGAGAAGCAGTTCTAAGACACTGCTGGGTGGATGGGCACCTAGACACATTCCATCATCTTCCGCTTTTATTTTGGGGTGCCCCAACTTGTGGGGCTTATTGTAAGGTGTTTCTACGACCAGCAACCTTAATCTGTTTCGATTAAAATGAAAGGGATGGTCTTTGTGAGAACCAGGATGAGGACGGAGGAGACTATCATACTTGGTTCTGTTCCCCTTTGGAGAGAAGCCAGATTTTCTACCGAAGGGGGGACAAGAGCGTCTCTCACCCTGATCCTAGATTGCTAAGGTGAGAGATCTCGAAGAAAGTTTGGAAGACGAGGCTGAACTAGTAGATCATTTAGGGTGGCTGAATAATTGAAAGATGTGATCACAGAAGCCCGGGAAGCTGGATATTTTGGGGGACTCAATAACATCTCTGCCTTCCAGGTGACAGGAAGATGGTAGATTGAAGGAATACAGCAAAACTCCAGGCTTCGGAGCATCCATGTGCCACCCTGTGAAGTAAACCAATATATGTATCTTATGGCTTTTGGGAACTGATTTAAGAGAGATGAGACACTAGCAGGGACTCTCCGCGGTTCCTTCTGGGGCATCACGAGAGCACACAAAGAGGGTTTCTCTAGCACTGCTCTTTGCAAGGTCACCAAAGGCTTAGAAGCTGGTGCTGCCTCAGGAGAATCGTTGGCAACTCAGCTTCTGGGCCCCAGTCTAGAACCCCCAGGAGGGAAGATTTGGGGGCAGGGAGCACAGTCTATTTCCCCCCAAAAGATCTCTCCCCAGGGTTTCTTCCATAACCAGTCTGCAAACTGGCACTTTGGAATATTAACTTGCTTTATAGGAGCATTTCTGGGGGGCAAGAGCATGGCAGTAGGGAGGGAGGATGGAACCAATGAGAATGTGCCATCGGACTAACCACCTCCCTGGGACCAGAAACAGGAAACAGACTTCCGCCATGTTGCAGAATGATTCAGCATCTTTTCAGGCATCCCGGGGACTTTTTCCCATGCTCAGGGACGACCTTTCTTAGTCTCTTAAGATTGTTCTGCTATACGCCTGGGTGTTGGTACTTGATCAGGGGATGAGAACTTTCGAGCAAAGACTGTGTTCTGTTGTGGACCTGCACATGTGGCACATAGGTGAAGACAGGGGATGTGGACTTAATTCAGGGACCTCCTCTGAGATGTTAGTCACATTTTACAAATGTCAATAAAATATGCCTTTCTGGATACTAAGGGAAATCAGGTAGAAAGTGGGAATAATGCAATGAAGAAGCTTTTTCTGTTTGTTCTTATGAGATCAGTATCTCCACTCATTCTTATTTCACTGAAGGGGACACAGTATGTTACATGTTCAGCCCTGTTCCTTGCACACAGTAAACGCTCAGTGTGGGAGCATTCCCTTCCTACTCCCTATGAAGCCAGTGAATACTCAGTGTAAACAGTTTGTGGTTGCTTCAAGAACAAAATTCCCCTGGGCATAAGAGTATGAAGTATAATTCACCACTGGGTTATGCTCTAATTCAAAGGAGTTGGGTCACTACCTTTAAAAAACTCATCTCATCAAAGTATGCAGAGTGAGTTGTGTTCTGTCCACCCATGGCCTCATTTTTTAGCCTCGGAAGATGATGTAGAGATTTGTGGTTGGAGCTTGCAGGGTTTGGAGTCAGGCAGTGCTCGGGTTGAGTCTGGGCATGACGCTTTGTGGATTTAGTCATTATTTAACCTCTCTGAGGTTCGCTTGCTTGTGAGATGGGGGCAGGATGGTGGGGAGGAAGGGTGTGCACATGTGCCTTTATATCCTTATCTATTCTTCATAGAGTTGTGAGCAGTATGGACATAACTCAAGAAAGGTCCTTAGTATTATTTCTCAATAGAAATAACTGCTGTTTATGTATTAATTGATTTCTGAGAATCTGATTTCTCCCATACATAGACTAGAAAGAATACGGAGATCCTTTGGGTCTTATTTTAAACTCCCAGTGATTGGAGGCTGTTAACCAAAAACCGATGGTATCTTTCTCTGCAGTATCATACACAGTTATCCTCTTCTTTAAAAAAAAAAATAGGTTCTTATATTATTTATGAATCTAATCAATTTGTGTGTGTGTGTACCCGTGTATGTGCATGCGTGCAAACTCATTTCCATGTAAAGCTCAGGGACTTGAATTTCCCATGTCTGTGCCCCTTATCTGTAAGGTGAAACACTGCAGAGACTGATTTTAGCAAGCCTCCTTGGTGATTTTTTACACGATGTTTCAGAATCAATGTGAATCCTCTTCCTTTATGCATTCATTCACTTGACGACTATTTATTGAGTGCCAACTCTGTCCCCAAAGCCAAAAGACTTAAATATCACACAGAGGGTCCAAGTTCATGGAGACTATTCTCTGACCCTCACGCACCTTTACTTTATTGCTCAGGAGATAAATCCTGGGGCCGGTGCACATTCTCTGTGGCAGGCATGCGGGAAGTCGTGGAGGCATGAAGGGATCCAATGTCTGCCGGGAACAATGACCGTTTCAGTGTCGATAGACAGTAAGGTGTGCTGGGCTGGGCCTTAGGGGATGAACAGAGTCTTGAGAAATGAGCCTGGAAACGTTGGGTAGGGGGCAGGTTGTAAATAATGGTACGATTTAGAGGGTGCCCACTGTGTGTCTGGCACTTTGCTTTAGCAATGTTATTTTATTTAATCAGCATAACAGATAGGTATTATTATAACCTGACATTAGCACATCAAGCGTCTCCTTTTAATTCCAGCTGGGGCAGAGAAACTGGGAAAACAGAAGCGTTACCAGCAGGCAGCCGTGCTGGGCAGCAGAAAACCTGTACAAAGCAAAATGCAGGTCCCACGTCTGAAGTGTCAATTATATTTCTAACAATTGCATATGGACTTCATTAGCCAGCTAAATGGTACCTATTTTAGCATCACACCAGCTGGAGGGATTTCCAGTAGGAAATGTGAGAAGGGAAAAAGTCTAGGAATCTCAGGTTCCCCAGAGCCTTCTGGAATTCATACAGATTAAGCAAGATAAGGTCAGCTCTAAACTCCCCTCTCTTCTTCCTGTACCTCTCTGCATAGTCCCCTCACGAGTGAATAAAACCAGAGCACCTGTATCTGTCCAGAGGGGGCTGGGGTGGTTTCCTTGTGTCCCTTTGGGTCTCTGAGGCCGGGTCCCTCTCCAGGATGGTAGACAGAAGCAGAAAGAATTCATTCAGCACCAGCTCTCTGTGGGAAACCTGTATCTTTTTGACATGAGGGTTCTTTATTATATGTTTCCTATTACATCTTTAGCACAGCTTTGTGTTGGCTTTTCCCATAGGTTGAATATAATGATGGGTAACCTAATCCTGAAGGTAACAGAATAATCTTAGAGGACACAAGGCTCTATTTAATTCTTGCCAAATGACAGAATATACCCAGACTCTGACCAGACCTCTGCAGAACTCCAGTAAGGTTTTGTGTCTTGCCGAGCTTGGAGCCGGAGGCTTCCCATTCAGTTCTTTTTCCTGCTCCCAAGCAGGATCTGATTTCACACCAATCGATCCGTAAGAGGATAATGGTATCACAGTTCAAGACAGGCAACCATGGAGAATTGTTTTATATGCTTCTGATGCTCAAGAAGTTCCAGGGGCCTGGGTTACGTCTCAGTTTTCAAGGAGAGTCAATTCTAGGGCAGAAGATAGCTTGGGAAAAAAAACCAAACAAACAAACACCCAAAACCAAAAAACAAGAAACTCCCAAAAAACAAAACCCCACAAAACAAAACAAAAAATCCTCTAAAACCATAGACTATGGAATCAGGTTGACATGGGTCAGAAGCCCAGCTCAGTCTCTCCTTTGCCGTGATCTTAGTCAGGATGCTTGGACCTCTGTTTCCTGGTTAGTAAAATGATGATAAGTCCATACCCATCTTGGAGAAATTTTACAGGAACAGAATTAAGAGAATATAGGGAATGACATTCAGAGGGAGTGGGGGCGGAGATTTTCTCACTTGGTCTCATTTTGTTGGTCATTTGAAAATTCCACAGAGTGTTGTCCAATTAGTTCTGTCCCTACCCCAGATTGTGTGTCATGGTGCCCTCTGCATAGCCCGTAATTGTAGTGGGTTGATGTTGGGACAGTAGCTGGCCTTAATATCGATGTGTCTGGACCTCTAGATTCTCTACCTGGACACACACACTTTCTCTCTCCATATATATACACAAAAGCAAAAGCAAATGCTTTCGCAATTGCAAAAAAAAAAAAAAAAAAGTATGTACTGAGGGCCTTTGATTCAAGGAAGGAGATATTATTTTAGCTGCTGAAGGTAAAGAAGAAGAAGCCTATGGTTCTTGCCTCCAGCAGGCGTACAGACCAGTCACAGAGTCGGGTACTACCGCAGGGACTATCATGGGTGCCTGAAGTGCAGTGAGTTCACAGAGAAGGTGAAAGGCAGCTCTCTCTGGGATGGAGAAGGGTCAGGAGAGGCAGGAAGAGAAAGTGACCTTGAAGCTGAGACTTGAGGTTGAGTAGGTGTCCTAAAGGAATGGAATCAGTGGCAGCAAATTCTAGGCAGAGGGAGCTACTTGGGCAATCAGTGAAAACACTCTGGGTGGATTAGGAAACTGTTAGAAGTTCATGGTGGCTAGAATCTAGAATAGGGACATCGGACAGAGGAGGTTGGGGGGACACACTGGGGCTGGACCCAGAAGGATCATGTAGCATGTGCTAAGGAGTTGGACTGTGATCCTGAGTACTATTATGGGACGAATGAAAGTTTCTCTGGAAGGAGTTCCTATAATTAGCTTTGTGCTTTAGAAATTATCTTGGCTACAATGAGGAGCATATCTCAGAGGTGAGTTGTCTTTTTTTTTTTTTTAATACTTTATTTATTTATTTAACAGAGAGAGATCACAAGTAAGCAGAGAGGCAGGCAGAGAGAGAAGGGGAAGCAGACCCTGGGATCATGACCTGAGCTGAAGGAGTATGCTTAACTGACTAAGCCAGGCATCTTAGAGGTGCATTGTCTTACTTGCATTTCCTGCTTGGAGTTTGTACTGTTGGGTCTTCGGCTTGAAGTTTTCCATCTGTTCTGGAAAATTCTTAGCTGTTATATCTTCAAATGTTGCTTCTGCTTCATTTTTCTCCTGCTCTTTTTCTATGACTGTTTACCATGGGTCATAGGTCTCCTGGAATCTTCTCTAAACTTTTCATCCTTGTTTCTTACTGTGATTATGTAGTTTTTGTACATAAAGCTTTGTTGGAATATGGCTATGACTACTTATTTTCATATTGCCTGTGGCAGCCTTTACATCCCAGTGGTGGAGTTGGGGGCTTTTGACAGGCATACCAGTCTGCAAAACTCAAATATTTTCTGTCTGGATCTCTACAGAGAAAGTTTGCCAATCCCTGCTGTTGTCAACCACATCTGTAGAGTTCTTTATGTCAGCTATGATTTTTTTTCAGTTACATAATTTCTGATTTTTTTCCCCCCATAGTTTTCAGTTCTCTGCTTAAATCCTCCAGATATGAATTTTTGAACCTACCAATGAGATTTATTTTGAAATCCATGTCTTGGGGCACCTGGCTGGCTCCATTGGTGGAGCTTGCGACTCTTGATTTTGGGGTCGTGAGTTCAAGCCCCACGTTGAGTGTAGAAATTACTTAAAAACAAAACCTGAGCAGTGCCTGGGTGGCTCTGTCAGTTAAGCATCTGCCTTCAGCTCAGTTCCTGATCCTAGAGTCCTGGGATCAAACCCTTGGTCAGGCTCTCTGCTCAGCAGGGAGTCTGTTTCCCCTCTCCTTCTGCCCCACCCCTCCCTGCCCCTTTCTCTCTCTCAAATAAATAAAATAAAATAAAAATAAATGAATTGACTCCAGATTAAATATCAGAAGCCCTGATACTTCTGCCCTAAAGAATTATCATGCCTGTTAGTAGTTGGGTGTGTGGATGTGAATTTCACCTTTCTTGTTGCTTCTGAATCCAAACTTCTTATGGATGATTCCGATTGGCAAAACCTAGACAACATGTCTATATCCTTGCTACAATGGAATGTGAAGATGTGTTTTCTGGGTTCAGTCTTAGGAAGATCTATTCCTTAATGTTGAAAAGGAGCAAAGATGTTGAAAGGACATAAATCACAAGTACCCACTCCAATCCACCCCTTGGCTTACATTTCCAAAGAAGAACAACACTCATTTCTAAAATAATCCAACTATCTCTCATATCAGCAAAAATGGAATCAACCATCTTTTCCAAAAGGGAGCATTGAAGATTATAGGCTTTCTGGGTGATGGTCATTCCTCCTCTAGCTCAATTTTTTACTTAGTCATTTATCACCAGTTTACTACATTGTGAAATTTGCCACACCACTTTGTGCTATAGCAAATGGCAAAGAGTAGCAACAGTGATCATGAAGTTATAATTTGTATGTTTTTGCTTTCCTTTACTACCTATTTTGGACGTCCTTTGTCCTTAGTAAGCATTCACCTCGTTAGGATTCTTTACCTGACAGGGTGATATAAACTTTGGTTTAAGGAAGGGATTTTAACCTTGGCAATCCTGGATATTTAGAGTTCCTACAGTTTTGTTTTGTTTTTTTTTAAAGATTTTATTTATTTGACAGAGAGACAGAGAACAGTGACAGGAAACAAAAGCTGAGGGAGAGGGAGAAGAAGGCTTCCTGGTGAGCAGGGAGCCGGATGTGGGACTCGATCCCAGGACCTTGGGATCATGACCTGAGCTGAAGGCAGACACTTAATGACTGAGCCACCCAGGCACTCTGAGTTTCTACGGTATTCCATTAACTTTTACCAAAGGGAATTGCAATTGTAAGGGAGCTCTGCAGGAGATCCTGTGGATGAATGCTGTAAACTTAGCATGAGGGAAATGATGAAGGTGTGAACTCCACTTCCCTTGTAACTCAAGAAACCCCACAATCAGACTCTGTGCTCCACTCACCCTGCATTACCACGGATGCAATTCTTTTTGACTAGCTTGTGAAAATCCCTGCTAAAGCTCTGCATCTGATTGGAAAAACCCAGGTTGTGCACTTATACCTTATTAATGAGGTTGTCTGAGTAGGCAAACCGTTGCTTCTACTTCGAGACATGTTCAGAGGGAAGGAGTGTGTGTCTGATTTATTTCAACTCTGCATAGCACTCAACCCAAAATTGTGTGCGCCTCTTACAAGCTAGGACTCCTGATGCTTTCTGGACTGCGGTGCCATGGGAAGGAAAATGGGATATAAGAGGGGGAAAAGACAAAGATTGAAATCTGGGGGATTATCTTTGATAAAGAAGCTGGCCTTGGGCGGTAACATCACAAAGACAGTCTGAGGTTCAAGAAACCATGAATACGATATGTGCCCAGTGAGACTTTGCTTGGTGTCATTGTCGCGGGCTTGTGCAAGACAGGGAGTTAATGCCTTTCATCAAAGCAGCGATGCTTGTATTTTTCTCCATTATCTTCCAGACATTGAGATTTCAAGTTCTCTTTCGAGGCTCGAGGTGTTGGTTTTACTCTAGTAATTAGGAAGCTGTGTTATTAGCAAGTTTTCATAACCCAGATTTTAGAGACTGAAAAACTTCTGTTGTTGTGGCCGGATCAGTCCCCCTACTGCCTACAGAACCACATGACCCTCTGTAACATGACCCCAGTGACCCGTATCATCACTCCTTCATCACTGTGCAAACTCTACACGACAAGCAAATCAGATTTTCTCTCCTGAACGATTTGCTCTGTGATCCTCATGTTTTCATTTATGCACTTTCCTCCTCTCAGCCTGCCACCTCTCCCCTTCCTCCTCTTAGTAATAGATTCTAAATCTCTAAGACCTCGGGGGGGAAAAAAGTACCCGTTAGTAAATGTGTTAATGTCCGTGAAAATATCTAGCAGAGTCTCTTGCACATACTGGACAGAATTGAGTTACATAACCTGTTTCATTCTTTACTTTTCTCCATTCTTCCTGTTGAAATCACTCTTTTCTCACGTCATACCATAGCAACAATTACTGTGACTTTAAATGTGTCTCGTCCGTTGGCCTGGTTACCTATGTATACTGAAGTGATAGGTAATTTTTATATGTTTTGAAAATGTACCCAAATCCTATCCCATATTTGTTAATTTCTAATTTCATTCAAATGTGTGTTTTTGAAATATGATTGAATACCTACCTAGCTTTCGGTGATACATAGGGTAGGTTTGTTTCTCCCTTCAAGGACATTTCTTTCTTTTTTTTTCTTCCTTTCCTTCTTCTCTCCCTCCATCCCTCTTTCCCTCTTCCCTTCCCCCTCCTTCCTTCCTCCACACCTTCCCTGGTTCCTTCCCTTCTTTTCATAAACTAAGCTGAAATTAACATCCTATATATTTCATCTGTCAGGGTTCAACCAGAGAAACAAAACCAGTAAGAGATCTATATGAAAGGATTTCTTGTAAATCCTTTTTGTAGGGCGGGCTGAGGCAGGTCGCCAGGAAGGGCAGACTAGAACTCTCAGCTCCGGGGTGACCCTTCTGCCCACAGGCAAAATTTCTTCTTTAGAGAAACCTCACCTCTGCACTGAGGTGCAAATCAGGTCCCCCGAGACTACCTAAAATAGTCTCCTTTACTGAAAATCAACAGATTCCAGACTTTAATCATAGCTACAGAATATCTTCATAGCAACACCTGGGTTAGGGTGTGATTGAATAATTAGCCATGTTGACACTGAAAACTGACCGTCACGTAGGTCTTCATGTGGATGGACACATGAGGGATTCTCCAGGCTAGATTCAAAAGTGGTATTACTGGGGTCCTTGGTGTCGCATTTTCAAGTCTGTGAGATATTCCATGTGGTTTCCTCAAGGGGTGGAACTGATGTGCACTCCATGGTCCTTTATGAGAAGTGTCATTGTTTCTTATCCTGGCCAGAGGTTAACACTGTTGGGTTCTCAGGCTTTGCTGGTCTTTTGAGCGTAAGGCTGTACTTTGTAATTGCTTGAACATGTATCTCCCTGGTTACTAGGGAAGTTGAGCATCATTCATAATCTCTCATTTGAATTTTTCCCTGCCAGGAATCATCTGCTCTTTTTATTGTTCCAATTTTTGGGTAGTACCTTTACCCATTTTTACCACCAACTCTCCTTTTGTTTTTTTCTGTCTCAGCTTGACATGTTTAATTGCTTTGCGATTTACTTATATAAATGATATTATAATTATGTGATTATAATTTATTATTCATTATAATCACTATACATTATTATATTATGTATTATAATTAATAATATGATATTATAATATAACATATATGTAGTAATGTTTATAATATATATGTGTATATGTTATGTATATATGTGTACATAATGTATATACATGTATATAATATATGTGTATATGATATGTATATGTGTATGTATATAATATAGATAATATGTACTATATAATATTATTAATTATTACAATTATTATATAATCATAATTATATGAATAATCACAAATATAAATAATTGAGGTAAGAGGCCACTTCAGTCTTGGGAACTCAAAGTGTATATGATAATGACAGGTCATAAAGGGCCACAAGGAATACATTGTGTAACATTGTATTAGTTTCCTCTTGTTGCAGAACAATTTACCATAAGTTTAGTGGCTTAAAACAATACACATTTAACACCTCACGGTTTTTGTGGGTCAGGATTCTGGGCACAGCTTAGCTGGGGAACTCTATTCAGAGCACTGATAAGGAAGTGTAAATTTTAGGTTCAGCCATCTCATGAAGTTGTGTTTGATGATATGAAGACTTGCCCTTGAATCTTTGTAGCAGCTTTATTCATGCTCCTTGAAAACCAGAATTCGCCCAGATGTCCATCAAACAGTGAATGGGTGAATTAAAGTGGTATACAACAGAATACTATCAGCTATAAAAATGAACAAAAAATTGACACAAAAAACAACATGGATTTTTATTGGTCTGTTTATTTTCTTAATACTGACCTTTGAGAGTTCTTTATATAATCTGGGCATAAATCTTTTATCAAACCTGTGACTTGTAAATAATTTCTCCCCGTCTTTGCCTGGTTTTTTCCTTCTTTTAATAGTATCTTTCCAGGAGCATAAGTTTCAAATACTGAAGTCTGATTTATCACTTTGTTCTTTTATGGATTGTAGTTCTGATGTCTTACCTAAGAAATGTGTGCCTAACCCAAAGTCTCAAATATTTCCTTCAAAAAGTTGTATAATTTTGGCTTTGCGACCCATTTGGAGTTTATTTTTAATTACATCCACATTTTCATATAAGTGTGATAATGCATGTTTATGTAAATATGAATATATATTTAAATAGTTTTTTAATCATACACATTACAGATTTTTACTTTTTTTCTTGAAGAGCTATTTTTGTAGCTCCTGTTGATTATTCTACTCTCAGTTGTGAAGCTAAATATTTTATCAGATTTCTGAGGATGGCACGTGGTATTAAGTTCGCCTCAGTCCCACCCAACAAAGGATGCCCTCAGCTCCCCAGGGGTCTCCGTAAAACCTTTTACAACAGAAATCATTCCCTTTATCTTCATGGCTCCTAAAGGCAATCATGGATTTTTTTTTCTTTAAGCTGGAAAGCAAACTAGTGTAATGTTACAACACAATACTCAATCAATTTTGTCTAAGTTTTTTTTTTAAACATTTTCCCAACTTTTGGTCAAAGACAGGGTCCGTTACCCCCAACATGGCCCTCGTAGGCAGTTGTACAATTAAACTCCGTTTTTTCACAACCACAATATCCAAATGCAAGATTTGAAGCATTTGGTAACACCACATTCTCGAGGTAGCCTTCATTTTTACGAAGGTTCGTTTGCAAATTGCGTTTCCGAGCTAGCCGTCGGGAATGTCTCATTGGTCTCCAATGTAAAGGTAAAAATGTAGTTCTCCAAACAACCATTGCTTTTGATTTGGAGCATGTGTTTGGGAAATAAAGCATTTAGGCACTGGCCCAAATATAAAGTGGTAAGAAGCCCTGCAAGGCAGATGCTTACCATCCCTAAACAAAGGGACCCTAGGACTCTGGATACTCCAGCTGTTAATCTGCTCTAGTTTCAGAGAGGAGAGTCCTTTAAAATAAAATCCCTTTGCCTTTGTAAAAATGCAGTTGTGGGTGAAGAAGAAATTGTATTTCAGAAATATAATCTGCTGATGACTTATTTAGAAATACCTGGAGTCCAAGCTCCTACTCTATTTCCAAAGTAACAGGAGAGCATTTCATTGTTGAATGAATGGTTCAATGAATATATGATATATTTAGAAATATTCATTTGATACAATGTATTCACAATGTATGTCAGGTACTTTCCTAGATGCTTGAGATCCACCAGACACAATCCTTGGCAACAGGGAGCTTCAAGTCTACAGGGGGAAGAGAGATGTTATTTAGATAACATATAGAAATGCATGTCATTACAGTGGAGATGAATATTTCAGTGGGAAGGTTAAAGTGGTTTTTGAGGGTGTATTATCAGTTACCTGTACTAGTCTGGGGATCAAGGAAGTTTTCTCTGAGAAATCATCAGTCAAGTTTGATAATTAATGGAGTGAAGAGATGAGGGAACTGCATTCTAGACAGAGGAAACAGCATATGCAAAGGCCCTGTGGCAGGAAGGACCAGGGCCCTAATTGTTCATGAGAGAAGTCCAGTGTAAATGCAAAGAGGTAGTGAGAAGGGAGAAGGTAGGTAAGTAAAGCAGTAGGCAAAACAATGAGGGTTTGTAGGCCATGTTAAAGTATCGTGGCTTCGTCCCAAAAGTATTAGGAAGACATTAGTGGGTATTAAGCAGCACTGATTTTTCAGACTTGTGTTTCAAAAAGATTGCACTGTCTGCAGCCTGGAGACCCGTGTAGAGTAGGATCTGATTAAAAGTAAGCGGACTTAAAAACCGATCAGGCAGGAATCTCCATGAGAGGTGATGACCAAGGTGGTGGCAGGGGGCATATCTGGGAAAGTCTCGCCAAGGAAGTATCGAGGATGATTTGGGTTTCTAGCTTG
>CM053619.1:4108308-4137735 GCA_028646535.1 Procyon lotor
AGAAAGATACAACAATTTTAAGTGCTTGGACATCTAAAACAGAGTCCTAAATTACATGAAGCAAAAATTGACAGAACTTTTTCTGTCAAAGGGAGCAAGAGATGATTCAACAGTAATGGACTGTGCCATCCCACTCTCAATGGAAGAGAGAAACAAAATCAGCAACATTGTCCATGACCTTGACCTACAGACATATACAGAAAGTTCTACCCCGTGGTGGCAGCATACACTTTCTTCTCAAGTACAAAGGGAACATGCTCTAGGATAGATCATATGGTGGGTCATAAGATCATCAATAAGTGTAAAAGGATTTAAATAGTAAAAAATATGTTCTCTGACCACAATAAAGTAAACAAACAGCAGTGGAAAGTAATGATGGAACGAAAACTGGGAAATGTCCAAACATTTAAATAAAGAAGAAATCGCAATGGAAATTAGGAAATATTTTGAGGGATGCCTGGCTGACTCAATGGGTGGAGCTTATGACTCTTGATCTTGGGGTTGTGAGTTCGAGCCCCTCATTGGATGTAGTGATTACTTAGAAATAAAATTAAAAAAAATATGTTTTGAACTGACTAGGAATGGAAGCACGATATTTCAAAACTTAGGGAACGTAGCTTGGAGGAAAATTTAGAAATTTCAAGAGCTATATTAGGAAAGAAGCATGGTCTCAGATTGGGTAATGAGCTTCTACCATTAGAAACTAGAAAGAGGAAAGCAAACTAAACCAAAAGCAAGCAGCTGGAAGGAAACACTAGAGATTAGAACAGAAATCGATGACCTAGTTCATTATACAATCCCTTCTACTTTTGCGTATGTTTGAAAATTTCAGAATATGAGTTGAAATACAAATGAAATAGTCCTACATTGATGATCACATGATGTACTTTTGCCCCATTGGCAGAGCTGAATTGCAGAATGTGGCTTGGATTTGAGGCCAAGATAGGAATTCCTAATTCCTTCTCCTAGTCTATTCCCAATCTAGATCTTGAGATAAGCCCATGATAAGATATATATATATATATAGCTTATATGTATCTGTGTATAGATATACACACACACACACAGCTTCATGATGGTGTTCCTCAGCCTCTTTTTATTTCTGAGCAGAACACCAGTTTCTGCCCAGCCTACCTGGGTAGCAGATGGTCCAGGTAGGCTACCCCCTTCAAAGCTCCCCCCGTGGGATTCCCCAGCTCTGGGAGCCACAGGGACAAGTGGAGCTGGGGTGGTGCCCATAGGAACTGGGAGCCCGGCCTCTGAGCTGTGGTTCTACCCCCAACTGTCTGGGGAATCCTGAGCGCGTCAGTTGATCTCTCTGAGTCTCGGTTTCTTCCTTAGAAGCTGAGAGCTTTGAGCTAAATTACATCTGAACTTCTCAACTATGATATTATATGTATTTAAAAAGCCTTGTGTGGGATGCCTGGGTGGCTCAGTCGGTTGAGCATCTGCCTTTGGCTCAGGTCGTGATCCCAGGGTCCTGAGATCGAGCCCCACATCAGGCTCCCTGCTCAGGGGGGAGTCTGCTTCTCCCTCTGCTTCTGCCTGCTGTTCCCCTTGCTTGTGCTCTCTCTCTATGTCAAATAAATAAATAAAATCTTAAAAAAAATAAAGGTAAATGAAAAGCCTTGTGTTCTTCAATAACATACGTGTAGAAAATGCCCTCCTACCTCCCAGCCTCCTCTTCCTCTCATTTTGTAGTAGCCATTTGGCCCTCTGGGTGGACTGCCCACCCTCTGACCGTGGTGACCATTTCAGTGATGAATAGATGTTCCAAGCCCAAGGCACTAGCTGGTGCTAGTCATTTTTCCACTAGCCAGAGAGGTGGTTCCAAAGCTCAGGCTGTTGTCTCCTCTTGGAATTTTAACTATGAAGCGTATCCTGAGTTGCTGTTGGCATTATCCATTGTTTCTCCACAATTGAAGTAGATTTGCCCGAGGACAAAAGTGATAGACAGACGTACAAAGACATATTGATCAAGCTTCTCTCTGGACACCTCCTTTCCAGGAGGGCCTACATACGTACGTACCCTTTGTCATTTGAGAGCATTCACGTTTACGTGCAATCAAGAAGTCTGCGTGGTAAAATGGCAGTGCCTTAAAATCTAAGCTAGACCTGGGGTCGCTAGATTCTTAGATTGAAGAGGGGGGAATTTGTTCTTCCAAATAGTAGCATGGGTTGGCCTCCCCGAAGTGTGCGAAATGGTGGGGTGAGTGAATTTACTCAAAGCTGAAACCAAATATTTTGGACATCGCTTTAGATGACAAGACTCCCGGAGATGGAAAGGACTTCACACGTATGACCTCGGAGATGATGAATGGTTTTTAGATCCTGTTTACTAGGCACCCGACTGCCTGGGACCTGACTCACGGGAACATCAAGAAGTAGTTGTAAGCAGTGAATAAATGGGTGAAAGGAGCGAGAGAGTCAGGGAGGGAAGGAGAGCGTATTTTTGTATCGTCGCGTATTAATGTAGCGATTTTGTAATGCAAAAGTGGACCAGTCCTATCTGGAAACCCTCCAGAAATCCATTGCCACCACCAGCCCAAGTGGTAGATCTGAGATTTACACCCCAAAGCAAGCTGTAAACGTTGAAGTGCTAGCCAATGGAAGGACTTGATAATAAAATTCAGGAGAGGAAGAATTTGGGCCAGTTCAAGTCTTCCATGATGTATAATACAGGTTCATTGGTTGGTGAGCCCTCCACCATGGCCATACAATTACAGCGTCTGACCGAGCTCCACAATTCCGTCTCCCACCTTGTTTTCCATTGCAACCCTTCGCGTGGTTCATTCATGAGCTGGAGATTTGTTAATTGACTCTGACCCTCTCCTCCTATAAACAAAAGGCCCATTTGCTTCAGAAATTTCCCATTTCGTTCTCTACCAATAGGCACAACGTGAACTCTTGAAGGAAAAGAACTTTTTTTTTAAGATTTTATTTATGTGATAGAGAGAAACACAGCGAGAGAGGGAACACAAGCAGAGGGAATGGTAGCGGGAGAAGCAGGCTCCCTGCCAAGCAAGGAGCCCGATGCGGGGCTCAATCCCAGGACCCTGGGATCATGACCTGAGCTGAAGGCAGATGCTTAATGACTGAGCCACCCAGGCGCCCAGGAAAAGAACTTTTAAAAGACACTTTTAAAAGAAGACCACACAGGTGCCGTTGGAGATGGAAACGAAACTGCATTTTTTAAAAAGTTTGTGGCAGCAGTCTTCCAAGAGGCCAGGCCCTAAATTTAAAGTCTCAGAGGAAGAGAGGGAGGCCAATAATTGGTAATAAACAAAGCTGGCTAGTTTCACCGGGAATGGAGCAAATATACTAAATGTAAACACACTGTAAACTGAGCTCGGTGAGAAGGGTTGAGAATTTTCTCAGCACAAAGACTGACTCTCCCACCCTTCCGCTGCAGAGGAGAGGAGCCCCCGATTTCCTGATGATACTTAATATGCCCGGAGTTAGTATTGTTACCACTAGGATTGCCACTCACCTTAGGAGGACGAGGTTGGGCCAACTGGCTTCTCTCTCCTGAGCCAAACACCCATTTTAGAGTTTTATTTGCTGTTGCTGAAAAACCTAGGGGAAGATGCCTATCCCAACTGAAACCTAAGAAGGAGGAAGAGGAGAAATGAGATCTCAGCTATGAACGATTCGTCAACCCTTCCAGGGGGTAGATACTAGCCGAGGTTGTTGGGTCAGCAGAGAGCAAATCCCTCCTCACTTCGAAGAAATCTGCTGGCTGGCATTTCGTTAGCTTGCTGCAAATGCAAAGCCTTGAGCCTTCCCATCAGGAGGAGCACCCGGTCTGCTCCTGATGGATGAGGAGAGATAATGAAAGAAACTTCCAGAAGTTTCTGGAAGGAATCCAGGTGACAGGGTGTCTGCGGTGAGTTCAAGGCAAACAGAGCTCAGGAAGACATTTACTTGATTTCGCTTTAGGCCTCTCTCTGTGTCTTCTCGGGGATATGTAGCGAGTCACTGGTCATGGCAGGAATTGGGTCTGGGCTGAGAGACTGGGGAACAGAACTGTGTGAGTATGGCCCCCTACCCACAGCCCATGCTTTTTCCATAGCTGAGCAGCACGCATCCCCAAAGAACCCGCAGTGTATGCAAGTTGTAAGTTGGGAGAAGGGATGAGTACAGGGAAACAGGCCACTTAGCTCGTGCCTGAAAAAGAAAGTTCCAAGCACTCCCTACCAGGCGCGGTGAGATGCACGGCCGCTGTTTCTTAAACTCTGTAAATATCGGGAGATGGAGGGAAGCTGTACTTTTCTGACCCTTTGAGAAGAATGCCCTTTGTGGATCGAAGGAGGACTTGAAAAATTGCAGGGGTGAGGGCGGACCGCCTGAGAGCAGGCTCTACCTGCCTTTCAAGAGAGTCTGCAAATTTGCAGGTCAGGACTGAATCTACCAAGTAACAGAAGGAGATGCTCTGCAGACAGATCTTTTCCCACGTGGCGCTCAGCCTCTAAGTTGAGTGTTGAACAAACATCTCAATGATCGTGGCTTGAAGAGGTGTCGAGTGTTTCCCCCAGCCCTGCAAGAAGGGTGTGTGCCCCTTAGCATAGAAGGAGACCACACGACAATAAACAGGGAGGCAAACAAACATGCAGCAAAAAATGGGTTGGGGCTTTAAAGGAGGAGGACTTGAGAACATTCTAGCACTGGAAGGAACCGGAAGCAGGAAGGATCTACTTCAGGAACACTTGGAAATCTGGACTCACCCAATGGCACCAGAGGAAGAGATTTGGAGGTCTTTAATTTGGTGCTCTGGAGACCTTTTCTGAGTGGAACAAGAATATCTTGTTTTATTTTGTTCTAATGGAATGTTAACGGGAAATCTACCAGTGGAGCAGAGGAATGTGGGGTTAAAGTGGGGGTTAAGAGGAGGCTGGGGACTTGCCTGCTGGGCCCTCTTGGAAGACCTTCAGTAATGGAATCCTTTTGTAACACATTTTTAAGAATTTCAAATTGTAAATTATTTTTTTAAGATATTTTATCTATTTGTTTGACAGAGGAGAGAGATCACAAGCAGGCAGAGAGGAGGCAGAGAGAGAGGGGGAAGCAGAGAGCCCGATCCCAGGACCCTGAGATCATGACCTGAGCTGAAGGCAGAGGCTTTAACCCACTGAGCTACCCAGGAGCCCCAACAAATTATTTTCAACTATTATTCTTAGAGTTATATAAACTGTCTAGGAAGTTGGTTTTCTTCTTTTCCTTTTTTTTTTTTTAACAAGAAACTTTGAACATTTTTAGAGAAAAATGTTTTCAGGGGTGCCCAGGGCCACATTTATGGGTGCCATGGTTGGTTGAATGTCAGACTCTTGGTTTCAGCTCAAGATGAGATCTCAGGGTTGTGAGATCGAGCCCCACGCGGGCTCAGTTTGGAGTGTGCTTGAGATTCCCTCTTCCTCTTTTTCTGCCTCGCCTGCTGTGCTCTCTCTTTCTCTCTAAAATAAACACAAAGACTTAAAAAAAAAGAAAAAGAAATTTTTCTTTTCAAATTTAAAAAAATGTTTATTATTTTATTATGGGTATCAAAGCAGAAAAGCAATAAAAAAACAAAAAAAAAATGGTGGAATTCCACAAGACCTGAAATTTGGAGAAGCACACTTCAAGCCCATTTTATAGATGAGGATAAAGGGCCTCAAGGACCTTATTCATAAAAGGTCACTGATTATTTATTTATTTATTTATTTATTTATTTAAGATTTTATTTATTTATTTGACAGAGATCACAAGTAGGCAGAGAGGCAGGCAGAGAGAGGGGAAAGCAGGCTCCCCACTGAGCAGAGAGCCTGATAGGGGGCTCGATCCCAGGACCCTGAAATCATGACCTGAGCCGAAGGCAGAGGCTTTAACCCACTGAGCCACCCAGGCGCCTCTGATTTTTTATTTATTTTTAAAGATTTTTGAAAAATATATTTACTTGGGAGAGAGCGAGAGAAAGAGAGAGAGAGAGAGAGAGCACACAGAGGGACAGGGAGAAGCAGACTCCCTGCTGAGTGGAGATCCTGATGCAGGACTCCGATCCCAGGACCCCAAGATCATGACCTGAGCGGAAGGCACATGCTTCACCGACTGAGCCACCCAGGCACCCCATTGATTTTTTAAATATAGATAAGACTAAAACCAAATCCAACTTAATGTGTTGGGATTTTTCAAGAGATACCAGAGATGGGTCTTGGCCTTAAGGAGCTTTTCATCTGATAGGGAGAGAGAGATGTGTATGGAGATATTGCATGAGCTGTGCGTTGGTATCAATGGTCAGAGGAGCAGACAGAGTGCTCTGGGTGCTCATACTGGAGAGAGTTTCACTCCACCATGGAGGTAGTCAAGGTGAGCCTTCTCAAGGTCTGAGATCATGGGCAGTGTTTGTGCAGAGCAGAGTGTGAAAGCCTCGTGTGAAAGGATCTAGCAAAAGAACCAAGAAACAGGAACTCAACATGGGCACTGCCTGGAGGAAGCAGTTGGAACTTATATTTAATATAAAGGAATTTGGGGGATTTATGAAATGATGGGTCCAGATAATATCAAATCTTCAATGTCAGTTTTAAAAAAAAGGGACTTTTGGGGCGCCTGGGTGGCTCAGTCGGTGAAGTGGCTGCCTTGGACTCAGGTCATGATCCTGAGCTCCTGGGATCAAGCCCCGCATCCGGCTCCCTGCTCAGCGGGGAGCTTGCTTCCCCCTCTCTCTTTGCCTCCCTCTCTGCCTACTTGTGATCTCTCTCTCTCTCTCTCTCAAATAAATAAAATCTTAAATTTTTTTTTTTTTTTTTTACTTTTATGGGTGAATTCCTGTTTTGAGATGGGAAATGACAAAACTCAGGGATGAACGTTAGGAAAATTAGCCTGGTAGGTGTTTTTAGAATGGCCGGTTATAAGAACAGACCTGAAGGCAGCGCACAGTGACAGAATGGGAAGGACAGGGCACGTGTGAGGTCAGGGATCTCTGAGTTCCATTTACAGTGCCGTCTGTGTAAGGCAGCCGTGATCCTAGATCACATGTGAAGATGCTCCGCCAACTTTGAGTGCTAATCATTGCAGTGTAGGGTGTCCTTAAGACAAAGGGGCATTTTGGGACAAAAATCTGGAGTTCTGATACCAACAGGGGGGCCATGAATAAGTGAGCATGAGCTACATTTCCTCATCTCAGTAAGAGGTGGGAGCATCTTTCCCTCAAGGTGCAGGGGAAGAATTAAGAATATAACACAAGTATAACCTGAATTTCCCAGAAGCCACAAAACTGGGTGCAGATGAAGTCTGAGTGACATTAAAACCCCCAAACCCTTCAAGGCCTCAAGGCTGAGCCCCCAGCTGCCAGGCTGTTGGGACTCCAATCCCTCCGAAGTCTGATCTCAATTATTTCTGGCATTTTCCGGGTAGCACTGGCAGATTTAGCAACAATAAAAAATAAAAAAAATTGTAAGATGCCCAGGTAAATACAAACTTCTAATAAACAATGAAGTTTTTTTGGTTTTTTCAGAATAGATGCATCCCAAATGAGATATCTGTTTTGATCATCTCTTCTCCATGCAGTTGGTGAGCGTGGAATTCGCCTGCTAGGATTATCCTAGGCGGCAGCCTCGGGTTAGGGAGTCCTAGGGAGTCCCACCAATGACCAGACCTTGTCATGCCACCAATGACACTTGACCTTGAACAGTTGTTGAGGTTGGCAGCAGTGTATGGGTCGTGAATACTCATAGCCAAGGGTAGGACCCTGCATGCCACACAGGGACATGTGGGACTTGAACTCAGGAACAGAATTGGGGCTGTGGAGGCAGGGTGGAGTGACCCTTGGCTCCCGTGGAAGGATGTGGTTGGCTCGTTTGAACAATTCCATGAGTTGGATGGGCACGGAAGCCCCCATGGTAAGGACGGTTGTCTGGCTAAGGAACGTTATCATCAGGAGCATAACAGGGAGGGGAAGTTGCACTTAGGCCATTGGAGACTTCTAGTTTTCAATGTCAAGGCAGCACATCATATTTATTTTGGGACTTACACCACAATATTGTTCCTTATTTGGGATTGGAATTTTAAGTGGGTATCCTCTATTTTCTTTGGTAACCTTATGTTTGGGTTGAACGTCCATCAGCCTCTCCTTGGGGACCGTTGGCCACTGTCAAGGCTCTGCTCCTAGTACCATCTAGAAGAATCTGTCATGGTCCTACTCTTTCCCACCACCAACCACAGCTTCTCTGCTTGCGTGAGCCTCCTCTCCTGGCTCCCTGGACCCCCATGCTCTGAGGTTTGTGGCAGGATTCATTAAGCTCCTTCCTCCATGATGTCTCCATCCTTGGAATGGGCCTCAAGAACCATGAAGAACAGGACCCAAACTCAAACTTGGTCCCAAAACATAGTTATCTTGGCTTCTGTCCCTGACCTCTTTATCTTCAGAGCTTAAAACTAGGCCTTCAGGACCAGATAAAATGGATGTGCTTCCCAAAATCTTTGTTCTTCCCCCAACTTTTGCTATGCAAAATCATAAACACACCTCTTTTGGTACCAAACGTGAAAATGCATTACAAGGCCCCCATCACCTCCTCTGTGTGTGACGAGATTCCCTATGACTTGTGAATGTCAGATGTGATGTAAATTGCTACCTCTGCATGACCACAGGACCTGTGAGATGCTGATAGGTGTTTTCTTCTTGGCTCTGGGGGAAATTGTAGGGGGTCCAGCTTGTTCTGTGCTCTGAGTTCCTGGTCTCAGCAGGTCCTTAGTAGTTTGGGTGTCATAGGACAAAGTGTCCCAAATCCTGAAACCAGAGATCTTTGGAGCCAGAAGGGGGAGTTGGCCCTGATAACACTGGATGGGTTCAGGGTTGTAAGTTTGTTTTTTGCAAGGGCCAGAAGCTCCTACCCCTGAGAAGGAAATAGGAGCTTTTATGGGGTGCATCAGGGATGCAGGCTGAGACAGGAAAATGCAACCTGTGATTCGGGGAGCATCAGAGAAGGACTCATTGGCTGTGTATGGAGACAGCTGAGCTGGCTTCCAGAAAGGAGTCCACTGGGGATTATTAGAATTCCCAATTATTATTCATTATTGAAACAACAAATACACGTCGAGGACCGACTTTGGCAGCTCTGCGGTGAGCACAGTGGACATAATTGGCTTTTTGGAGCTTACGTTTCAGGGAGTTGCAGTCGATCTAAACAGTGGGTAGTGCCAGGCTCCTGCCCGGTCCTAGAACTCGGTACCTCTACCAATAACTGATACAGAAATATAGAAGGCACATTTTTTGAATACTTGAATGTACGTGCTTGCTTAAAACTCTTTGCTTTTCACCTTTACTTGCAGATAAATAGAAAATTAATGGCATCGTCCTCCAAGCCCTGCTTGATCAGTCCTCACCTGCCTTCCCCTGCCCTCCTCATCTTGCTCTACGCTGGGTTCCTTCAGTCCCTCACGTGGGTCACGTTCTTTCCCTCCGAGAGGGTCTGCTTTAGTGAATAGACCTGAGTCTTTACAGAGCTCTGCCCGGACCATATGAGCTTTTAGCTGTCCTTCTCAGTCTCTATGCTTCTGCTCTTCTGTCCTCTGATTTTCATACAGATGAACCCACAAGCCATCTGTGATATCCAGAATGAAATGACTGACAAGAGTTGGTGGAAATTCAGAAATAAAAATGTAAGTCCCTTTTCTCCTGCTGAACCTCACTGCCTGGAACTGTACCCACTAGCCTCATGGGGGCTGTTGGAAAGTGGGCATCTAAACTATGAAATATACTCTGGATTTCGAAGGCTCAGGACCCAAGGGAGGAGCAGGGGATGGAAAATATCTCAAGAATATTTTATGTTATTATTACATGGTATATTATATATTGAGATAATATTTGGCATCTATTGGATTAAATATACATATTATTAAAATCAATTTCACTTTACAAAATGCTGCCAACCACCAGAATCAGGTTTCCAAGTCAGATTTAATTTTTTTAAATGATTTAATTTATTTACAAGAGAGAGAGAGAGAGAGAGAGAGAGAAAACTCACAGGCTGGGGGAGGGACAGAGGGAGAGGGAGAAGCAGACTCTCTGCTGAGCAGGGAGCGTGATGCAGGGCTTGATCCCAGGACCCTGGGATCATGACCTGAGCTGAAGGCAGTTGCTTCATTGACTGAGCCACTCAGGCTCCCCTAAGTCAGATTTAATTTAACGGAGAAGGAAAGTAACATGATTTCCAATTTTGTGCACCAAGCCTCATATTCTCTCTATATGTATATGCATATGCTAAATACCTCTATTAGACATGTCTTTTATTTTCTGTATTCTGATGCTTTGATAGCATCAGCCTTGTTGATTCAGGAGCAACTGCCCCTCCCAGGGTTAGTTGGTTCCTGGAGAGAATCAACAACTTGCCCAAGAGTGTGCCTTTCAAATGCAAACCAACCACTCAGAGCCCAGAACCCCAGTCACCTTTACCTGGTGCTCATTCTCTATTCTAAGCCTAGGGCCAGGTGGCAGACATTTGGGGTGTGGGGGGAAATTATATATATATATAATTATCTATCTATATCTATATATATTACATATAGTATTATAATTATTATAATATATTATTAAATTATATAATATATTATATATTATATATAATAAATATTATATGATATATTAATTTTAAATATATTTAAATATATATTATTTAATATATCATATATATTTGATATATATTATATATTTAAATATATTATTTATATAATATACTATATTATATATTATATAATATATATTTAAATAATATATTAAATATTAAATATATAATATAATAATATTATTAAATAATATATTAAGTATATAATAATATATTAAATATAATATAAATATATCAATATTATAATATAATATATTATATTACATTATATAATTATAATTATATATTATAAAAATACATTTATATAAATGTATTTTTATTTATTTATTTTTTAAAAAGATTTTATTTATTTATTTGACAGAGAGAGAGATCACAAGTAGGCAGAGGCAGACAGAGAGAAGGGGAAGCAGGCTCCCTGCTGAGCAGAGAGTCTGATGCGGGGCTCGATCCCAGGACCCTGGGATCATGACCTGAGCCGAAGGCAGAGGCTTTAACCCACTGAGCCACCCAGACGCCCCATAAATGTATTTTAAATAAATATATATATAGTACACAAAGTATATAAATAAGACACATAAAATATATAAATAAAATACATAAAAATGTATATTTTTTCACCTTAAAAATAATTTTTATTATAGTGCTCGAAGCTTCCATTTGAATGTTAAGAACGTTAGTCTCGTTTTGACATTGTAACATCAGTGGTTTTTTTAAATTGAATGTAATTAACACGTAGGGTATTATTTCAGAGGTAGAGGTGAGTGATCCATCAGCTGCATATAACACCCAGTGCTCATTAGATCACGTGCCCTCCTTAATGCCTGTCACCCAGTTACCCGTCCCCCCGCCCACTCCCCTCCAGGAACCCTTGGTTTGTTTCCTATAGTTTAGAGTCTCTTATGGTTTGTCTCCCTGTCTGATTTCGTCTGATTTTATTTTTCCCTCCCTTCCCCTATGATGCTGTGTCCTGTTTCTTCCATATGTGAGTGAAATCATAATTGCCTTTCTCTGACTGACTTATTTCATTTAGCATAATATCCTCTCGTTCCATCCACGTTGTTGCAAATGGTTAAGATTTCATTTTTTGATGGCTGAGGAATAATCCGTTGTTTATATAGGCCGTATCTTCTTTATCCACCTTCACGTGGCTGGTGGAATATCTAGAATTATGTCCGTGGCTCACACTGTATTTCTCTAGGACTACATGAGCCTAGTTCCATACCCAGACTTCAGTTCTCTGGGAAGATTTCCCCTGACCTCTCCGATTAGATGAATTCCTTCAATCCCTGTTCTCATGGCCTCTGGTCACCATAGCACTGACCCCACCTCCTTGTGTGTTATTTGGTTCAGTCTGCACCCTCCGTAGGTGGTTGCCTCTATGCACATAAAGGCCGTCTTTGCTCACCGCCGACTCTCCACTCCTGATGCAGTTCTCGCTCCTGTGAACAATTCAGTATATTGCTGGATAACCAATGAGTGACAGTTACATGAAAAGACATTTACAACTGGCTGTTGACACAGAGCCAGGGATGAAGTCTAACAGCACTGAAATCAGGATTGAAAAGTTCTCATCTGGCCAGAGAATGTGGTCAAATCATGAAAGATAAAGTTAACAAGAAATAGAAGCCTAGTTCAGCACACAGATTAAAAAAAAAAAAAAATCAGTTGTTTCAGTAAAAAAATGGGGGGGTGACATTTGAATTTATGTGGCTCCTGGGCTTGTAATTAACTACAAGTTCCATGTTGGCCATTACGGTGAAAGCTCTTATCACATGTGACAATGCAAATTCTAGAATCCAGATAGAGTAGGAATCTTCCTATTGAACTAGGTATTTGTCAGATGGTCCGTGACAAGCTGTGCATCACTCCAGGTGACCTTCTCAAGAGTGATTCCAAAGGAATTGAACCAGAGTGGAGAGGGACCTTGACACCATGATGGATGTAATGAATAAGCATGTTCTACTTGGAGAATAGGGAAAACAGGATGTGCGTTTTCGATTACTGGAAGCTGTTTTGTTGACGAGGTGTGCAGTCTTACTGCGTCGTTCTAGATGGCAGAAACGAGAGCCTGGAAGTAGCAATCACACAGTACCGATTTTCATTTTCATATAGAGAACTTCTCAGTTTCAATTCCCCAGGGCTTTAGCCTGCCGCATCCAAAGTAATGCGTTCCTTGTTATTTGCAGGTATCTAAGCAGAGGTTGGGTGAGCGTTTGGTAAAGATGTAGAAGGGTTTCCTCAGGTTTGGCTAAATCATTTTTTAAAATTAACGTACAATGTATTATTTGTTTCAAGGGTACAGGTCTGTGGTTCATCAGTCTTACACAATTCACAGTGCTCACCGTAGCACATACAATGTCCATCACCCAGCTGCCCCTCCCCTCCAGCAACCCTCAGTTTGTTTCCTGAGATTAAGAGTCGCTTATGGTTTGTCTCCCTCCCCAGGTCCCGTCTTGTTTCATTTTTTTCCCTCCCTTCCCCCCACGACCTCCTGCCCTGCCACTCAAATTCCTCATATCAGAGAGATCATATAATTGTTTTTCTCTGATTGACTTACTTCATTTAGCATAGTACCTGCTAGTTCCGTCCGTGTTATTGCAAATGGCAAGATTTTAGGTTTTTTTGATGGCTGCATAGTATTCCGTTTTACACACACACACACACACACACACACACACACACACACACACACACATCTTCTTTATCCATTCATCTGCCTGTGGACATCTGGGATCTTTTCATAGTTTGGCTATTGTGAACATTGCTGCTATAAATATTTGGGTGCACGTGCTCCTTCGGATCACTGCATTTGTATCTTTGGGATAAATTCCCAGTACTACATTTGCTGGGTCGTAGGGTAGCTCTATTTTCAACTTTTTGAGGAACCTCCATACTGTTTTCCAGAGTGGTTGCACCAACTTGCATTCCCACCAACAGTGTAAGAGGGCTCCCCTTTCTCCACATCCTTGCCAACATCTGTCGTTTCCTGACTTGCTAATTTTAGCCATTCTGACTGGTGCGAGGTGGGATCTCACTGTGATTTTGATTTGTATTTCCCTGATGTTGAAGGACGTTGAGCACTTTTTCATGTATCTGTTGGTCATTTGGATGTCCTCTTTGCAGAAATACCTGTTCATGTCTTCTGCCTATTTCTTGAGTGGATTATTCATCCTTCGGGTATTGAGTTTGATAAGTTCTTTATAGATTTTGGATACTAGCCCCTTATCTGTTATGTCATTTGCAAATATCTTCTCCCATTCTGTCTGTCGTCTTTTGGTTTTATTGACTATTTCCTTTTCTGGGCAAAAGGTTTATATCTTGGTGAAGTCCCAATAGTTCATTTTTGCCTTTGCTTCCCTTTGGCTAAATCATTTTGTGGGGCCCCGTGCCAGGTGATGGTATAAGGCAGCCTTCCCTCTGTTGACATGGCAAGGTTGCCACTTGGGGGTAATCCATGGGTGGAGGGCCAAGGGAGGAGGCAGGACAGGAACCCCTGCTGGGGAGGCTGGGAGGCTCGGGGTGGAGTGGGGAGGTGAGGCCCAGTATGAATGGAAGCTCTTAACTCTGGAACATGCTCCCCGGTCCCCTCAGTCTTTGCTTACAAAATAGCCATTCAGAGATAAACATGGGAAGGATATGAGCATAGCAACTGCAGAGACTACAGCTCGGGCAGGCCCTTTGGAGCACAGGGGGCCATGTGACCGCCTGGCGTGAAGTCCTTCCAGGAAAAAACAAAGGGGATGGCTGTCCTTTGGTGGTTGGCCAGTCTGGTTTGGAACAGAACACCGAGTTGAAGGCATAAACTTGACAGGGAGGAGACAAAGCCAGCCCCAACAGAGATGAGATTACCTGCTCCAACAGGTGATCAGATACCCAGGAAAGGGAGTGGAGGTCCTGCTTTGTGAAGGATGAGCAGAGCACTGCCCAGACATGGGGAGGCTTGAAGAGCCTCAGCCTCCCCTAAGCTGAGAAGAGCAGATAAGGTATCCCCTGCTCTGGGATCAAGATGTCATCTCCAGTTTCAGGGACTCGGACCTGGGCTCACATTTGGGAGATCTGTTCCATCCTTGGTATCACCTAACCACACAAGACATCGTTCTTTCTGCCCAAATCGGGTCCTTTGTGCTCTACTGTCTTTCCCCGGAACTCTCTCTGTGGTCTCTCAGGTATTTGTCCCATGATTATGGAAGAATTACATTATGCTCATTCTCCTGGGAACGCACACACACAGTGCACTGGAGAGTCTGTTGTCTGAACTTGGTTGAAGCTGCAAGAATTGAAAACATCAAGGTCTTAAGAAGCAGCCAGCGTCCCCTCTACCTGGTCATTATAATGAAAAACAAAGAGCTCTCTTCACGCTGATATCCCTCCACAGCGTTATTTGTTTCTATTTATTACTAAGATTTTTTTCCTGCTATCTCATATGGAACAGCTTTTGAAGATTCCTGTGAGCCACAGCTGGGAAATTCTTTCTTTGAAGTGCCCCATTTACTCATCTTTTGTCCGCGGCAGGCTCTTTATGCCTAGACATTTTATACTTTTCACAGTTATTTCAAAATCTGTTTCACTTGACGCGGAGTCAATTCATCATTCTGCCCACATTCCTGCTTCTCTTTCTCCTCATTTCTCTCTCTTTGGCATTCTGCTAAGTTCATCAGAGTCCCTTTTCTCCCCCTTCTCCTTCTTCTTTTCTTAGAAAAGAAGGAGCCTTGAAAGATCCTGAAAGCCCACTGCTTGTAAATGTTCACACCCCCAGTTTCCTGTGGACCCCAGTTTGGCCCAGTTTGCAAAAGTTGGAGACCGAGACTTAGAAATCCGCTTTATAATAAGAGCAACTGCTCTCAGACATAAATCTGAAAGTGGGAGGCTCATTGGAAACTATCAGCTTGATGCCTTTTAGAATCGAAGAGAGCTTCTGTGGTTGGTCCACCAGGTTGCTAAATAGGTTCTCCCAAGCTCTGTCAATGGACCCATTCTGCTGCTCATGGCAGAGATTTGTCACGTTGCCTAGGTGTGGAAGAAACAAGAGGATGAGCCATGGTTCTGAGATCGCTTCCATGTCAGCAGCTACACACGAGGGCTTGGTTTCTAAACACATTGTAGCTGAGAATTACCACTTTTATTTGATGTAATCAGGAAAAAGGCAATTGGGCATGATGGAACTGGAGGCAGTTGACATTCTGGGAGCCCTCCCTTATTTGCTATGATGGCAGACTAAGTAGGACTCAGGAAATAGCACTTCCCTGCTCACTGACTTATGGCTACTAACAATGCAAATGACACCTAAGTTTGTTTGAATCTTAGGAGGTAATCTCATTGTGCCTCGTGCACATTAGGACTCCTCTGGGGTATTTCTTTTGATTTTGGAAAAATTTTTTAAGAGATTCATCGCCAACAACAATACCAAAAATTAAAAAAAAGTGCACTTAAGGAAGGAGAACCAAAGTGGTTCAGAATCTAAGGGACTGCGTAGTGAGCAGTTTAGTGGGAGAATTTGGGAAACTGGCTTAAAGCTGGAAAGACCCAAGGGAGCTCTGGATGCTGTCTGCAAATATTTGTGGACTTCTTTTCAATGCAAAATTCGTACTTCAAAGTATTCTTCTGATTGTGGAAGTTCTAATCCTATATATGAGGTAATTCAGAAAAGAATATAAGGGGAAAACAAAAGTTAATCTTAATACCTTTGCAATATTTTTATAAAATGAAATCGAAGTGCATATACAGGTCTTTTGATTAATCCTGGCTATTTTTATCTTGTACAGATAAAATCTATGCCTACTATCCAATGTAGATATTATAGAGAAGTGCAATATAGGAAGTGAAATCTCACCATGTTCTGGCATCCCAAATACAAGCAATGCTCAGAAATTTGGGGGGTCACTTGCTGACATTTTATTATACATTTGTTCATGTCTTTTCTGTTCATGTCGCTACACTGCAGTGTGAGGTCTGCGAAGAGAGGGTTTTGTGTGATTTTATTTTTTTGTCTTCAGCATCTAGAGAAGCATTTGGACATGCACCCAGTCAGTAACCGTCAAAGGAATGAGTGGGCACATAAACGAATTGCTGCTAACTCCCCAGAATTAAGACCATATATCCATATATATATATATAAATACTATGTCAGATCCTGAATCATATCACTTATCAACCCCTGGCAAAACAAGATGCCTTTTTGGTTAAAAGGAAGAAGGAGAGAAGCAAAAAAAAAAAAAAAAAAAAAAAAAGGAAGGAAGGGAGAAAGAAAAAAAGAAAAAGAGACAATTTTTTAGAAATTAGGAAAATAGTATCTTATATAAAATTTTTAAGAAGGTGTATTTATTTATTAGAGAGAAAGCTTGAGTGAGCAGGGGGCAGGGTGGAGGGAGAGGGTAGAAGGAAATCCAAGCAGACTCCATGCTGAGCATAGAGCCTGATGTGGGGCTTGATCTCACAACCCATGAGATCATGAGTTGCGCTGACACCGAGAGCAGGACACTTATCTGACTGAGCCACCCAAGAGCCCCTCATATACATTTTAATTAATTTATTTCTGAAGAGGTCTTTTGTCGTTTTTCTCCATTAGATCTTGGGAAAGCCCATGCCAGGGCACTCAGACCTTCCTCTGTCCCCCTAAAGCAGGAAATAGATCTCCCATGTGGAAGGCACCCTCCCTTTACTAAGAAGCAAAAAGACATCCTTCTCACCACAGACAGGGACTTAAAGGCCAAGAAAGCTATAGAAACAAACCTTGTCATCCTTACTAATTCAAGTTCCCAAGTATGTTTTCTTTATCCCATCAATTCCTCACACATTTATTTTCTCTTCTTCTAAAAAGTATAAAAACTGCCTATTTTGATCATTTCTTTAGGTCTCCATTTCATTATTGGACCTCTGTGTGCACATAAAAAACTTCTTCTTTTCTCCTGTCAACCCATCTCGTGTCAATTGACTTCTTAGTCCAGCTGGAAGACCCTGAAGGGTAGAGAAAAAGTTTTCCTTCCCTTCTCAACCTACTATGCTTTTCATCTTCTAGTTTACAAAATTTGTCTTTGATGTATATTAATTTCCTTTCCCTGCTAGATTTAAAATTGTTTTCTGTTATTTGAATACCACTTTCCATTTTGAACTTTTCTTGCTTAACTATAAAACCACCTAATATTTTGATTTTGCCTTTCAATGCCATTTTGACCACAGACTATAAATTTTGATGAGTAGTATTTTCATCCTCTATATGTTCTATAGTTGTATTTTTTTAAATTTTCTCTTATTTCAGAATTACTTGGATTTTAATTTTTCATAGGTGAGAACATGTAATTAAACCTTTCACTGTTATGAATCTGTATTTCTTTTGTACTTTTGTTAATCTGTATACATTTCACTTTGGAATTCATTAGGCTTTTATTAATATCTTCAGATATGATCAGTTTTTATAAATGTTCTACAGGTGTTTGGGAATGAATTATAATCTTTATTTCTAGAACAGGTAATACAATCTGTGAAAAATGTGATAACCTTTAATTAGTAACGTGCTTCACTGTGTTCTTTTTTGTGGGTCTAATTCATCTGTCAAGTCTAAAAAACACAAAAAGTCTCATAGAATGTGTTTTTTGTTAATTTCCTGGCATTTGCTTTCTTTCTTTCTATTGGTCATCTGTGATTTGGCATCTAAATACTCACAACACATATCTTCAGCGTGGGTTATAGTTTGATCGATTTTGTAAAGTCAGCTTCTTTCTACTTTGTAGAAAGTATTTTCTCCTTTGTTAGGCCACATCAGAAACTATCTCCTCTGTGTGAGGCAGAAGATTGGTTACTATTTGCAATAGATGTTGAGACAAACAGTGGTGGAAGGGTATCACTGCTGAGCCATTCTTTCTTGTCACCTCTGGTTTCTGAGAGAGATACTTGGTGGTCCTTAAAATAAATCTTAGTATCTTTTGCCCAATCCCATTCCATTGATTTTAAATTTCATAGAAGCTCCCCAAGAAATGCCTGCCAGTTTACATTATTGTGATTTTTTCCCATCTTTTGTTATAAAAGAGACTCTATGTATGTGAATAAGGGAAAGTATCCCTGTGGAATCTAGGTATGAGAATAATCATATCAGGTGGCAGGATGCCGTGGAAGGAAGCAGCAATCAGACTAAAGGCAGGGATGAAAACCCTCTTAGAACTCACTGGAAAAGTACCTTTTTTAGCTCAAGAGTGGGAAAAGTAGTCCCTTTAGTCTGTACCAGGCTGGCGTTTATTTATTTATTTATTTTTTAAAGATTTTATTTATTTATTTGACAGAGATTGAGAGATCACAAGTAGGCAGAGAGGCAGGCAGAGAGAGAGGGAGAAGCAGACTCCCCACTGAGCAGAGAGCCCAAGGCGGGGCTAGATCCCAGGACCCCAAGATCATGACCTGAGCCGAAGGCAGAGGCTTTTACTCACTGAGCCACCCAGGTGCCCCTCTGGTTGGCATTTAAAAGGTAAATGCCAAACTTAACTCTGGTTAAGTTTCCCCTAGCAGTACTCTGTAATTATGAAATTCCAAATTTCTAATTTGTATGAAGGTGAAAGCCCGATTTCTCCACCATCATTAAAAAAGGGTTTTCTGGGGCGCCTGGGTGGCTCAGTGGGTTAAAGCCTCTGCCTTCGGCTCAGGTCATGATCTCAAGGTCCTGGGATCGAGCCCCGCCTCGGGCTCTCTGCTCAGCAGGGAGCCTGCTTCCTCCTCTCTCTCTGCCTGCCTCTCTTGCTTCTGATCTCTCTCTGTCAAATAAATAAATAAAATCTTAAAAAAAAAAAAAGGGGGTTTCTGCTCTTAAGATTCAGATCACAGTACTTGGGAAGAAGATGAAGGGGTCAGGCTGTGTCCCTGGAACATCAGGCGGGTAGATGGTACTTAAATTATGTGAGTGGCAGCATTTTAATCATCTACAACAGCACATAAATAACTCTGACCTCCATTCATTGCTTTTCCTTAGACAGAAACTCCTTTAAAAATGTCCTCACTCCTATCAATACCAGAAGCCTACTGGTATGACTCCCTAGAAACACCCTAATTCCTCTTTTTGAACCCAGAACATTTCTAAAGTGACCTATCTATCCAAAGGACATTTGAGAGTAGAAAGCCAATCAGTTTTCATAGAAGAATCAACCAGAACTGGAGAGAAGTGAAACCCGAGTAAGTCTCATTTCCTATGCAGTCAGATCTGGAGACCATCTTAATGTTGTTGGTATTTAAAATATTTAGGCAATTCCCCATCCTTATCTTCATCATTTGCGCACTCAGATTGGAGGTCTGCTTGATGCCTGGCGGCACCTACCTTGCACACCAAAGGAAATCCCAGTTCTTTGCAGTTCTTTGAGAAGAAAAGTCATCATCTTGACACACTATTTGTTAAAATGAAAAATCTTCACACAACCATCTGTTTCTTATAAATGTGTTTATTTGCTCACCCTCAAGGAGCAGGGTCTTGGCTAAGCAGTCCCCAGTTGCAAAAGGAAAGTCATGATTATCAGAATCTTTGAGAGCTGATAATGAAAGTCATGCTGTTTAGTTTCTTCACTGTGTAAATCAAGACACATAGATCTCACCAAATATTTGTTCAATGACTCATGCCCACGTATTCGAGGGTTTTTTTTCAGTCCTGTAAAGGTTCAGAGATGAAAACACGAATATATTTTTTTTAGCATAGGGTGTATCAGTGCATTATCAAAATGACTGGCATAAAAGAGAAAATTGTAAACATCTACCGAAGGCCAGGACACAAGGGAATGGCATTCTGAAACCCTGTCTTGGGGACAGTGAATCAGTTTGGCATTTTAGGAAAGTAATCTAATAATAACAACAATTAAAATATACATCTTTTGGCCCAGGAATGTATCTCTGCAAATTTGGTGTACAGAAATAACAGACTTAGGACTTAAGGATATTCAGCAGGATGGTATGGGGGGGGGGGCGGTGAGTATTTCTTTTTTTTTTCTCCCCCGAAGGTTAAAACCTAGTTGAGATCAAAAGGGCTGAGTTACTCCTCTTTCTCAGCTCAGCGTTCACTGGAAACATTGTTCACTTTCAGTTGGCCAGAGGCACAAATGTGGCCACTATTGGGGCACGGGGAGGGCAGAAAGGGATGACAGGGGAGGAAGCAGAGCTTGGACTCAAAGGTACAATTCAGATTTTAAAGGCAATCCAATCTTCCGAATGCAAATGAGGCTGTCTTGTCAAACAAAAGATACCAAACTGTGATACGGGTTTTGTGGAAAGGGGGACCTGAGAGAGCACAACTGGGAGTAGTTACTGGAAAAATAAAATTCTTTCCTTTTCATCTCTCAATAGGTTGATATAACCACAATTTACAATGTATATGATTTGGAAATTGTAATGGCAAAAACAAACAATGATAATAAAACAGGGGCACTTGGGTGGCTCCGTCGATTGAGCATCTGCCTTTGCCTCAGGTCATGATCCCAGGGTCTTGGGGATCCAGTCCCACATCATTGGGCTCCCTGCTTAGTGGGAGTTTGCTTCTCTCCCTCTGCCTCTCTCCCCTGCTTGTGCTCTCCTCAAATAAATAAGTAAAATCTTAAAAAAACAACAATAACCTACAATGAATAGTGGGGCACCTGGGTGGCTCCGTTGGTTAAGTGTCAGACTCTTAGTTTTGTCTCAGGTCATGATCTCAGGGTCATGAGGTCCAGCTGGGCGTCGGTTCGGTGCTCAGTGGGGAGTCTGCTTGGGATTCTCTACCCCCCTCACCATCCCCCCCCACCTCCCTGCCACTCATTCATAGTCTCTCTCTCTCTCTCTCAAATAAATAAACAAATCTTTAAAAAGAAATCTTGAATAGAAAAACAGTAAAAAATACCAGGACACAATCTGAATGCCTATCACTAAGTGAGTCTTTGTATAACCTATGGAGTTTATGCGCCTTTTAAAAATGAAGTGGTTAGGGGGGCGCCTGGGTGACTCAGTTGGTTAAGTGTCTGCCCTCGACTCAGGTCCTGATCCCAGGGTCCTGGGATCGAGCCACGAGTCCGGCTCCTTACTCAGCCCCTCTGCCCCTCCCCCTGCTTATGCTCGCTGTCTGTCCCTCTTTCCAAAAAAAAAAAAAAATTAAAATAAATAGGGGACAGCTGGGTGGCTCAGTGGATTAAGCCTCTGCCTTCCGCTCAGGTCGTGATCTCAGGGTCCTAGGATCGAGCCCTGCATCCGGCTCTCTGCTCAGCGGGGAGCCTGCTTCCCCCTCTCTCTCTCTGCCTGCCTCTCTGCCTACTTGTGATCTCTCTCTCTGTCAAATAAATAAAAAAATAAAATCTTAAAAAAAATAAATAGGTTGCACGTATTTGCATGGAGGAAAATTGTTAAGGGAGAAAAACAAGTTACATTTAAATGTATAGTATGACCCAATTTGGTAAAAGAAACAAAACAAGCTTCTCCCTACCTGTCATTTGGTTGCTGACAAGGGATGCCTGGGTAAGTGGGGGCAGGGAGAGAAGGAAAAAGTAAGAGCAGTGCCAGAAGGCAGAGAAGCTAGGAAGAAAGTATTCTTTCTTAGTTCATCATTTCAGTGGTTGCAGTACATTGGCAAAGTCTTTACTTCTGGAATAAAATGCTGGCAAAAGCTATACAGAATTAAACACAAATACAGAGAACATTGACATAAAAACCCAGAGGAGAGCTGGAAAGAGGCACAAAGTATTGCTTCATTAATGTGGGGTGTTTATTTGCGAATGGACGAAATAAACGTTTATAGATCACCTGCTCCGGGCCGTGTCTGAGCTGGATGCGTCCACGTTTATCTCATTGGATACATCTGCTGGAGTCAGAGACGCCTTACTTGATTTCATGCTTCTCTGTAGACAGAGTTCTCAGTGATGGCAAAGAAGAAAATTTGGAACACATGACATCCTGGAGTTTTAAAATCGGTTTCTGTGGATTTCGCAGAACAGAGCTCCTCCCCTCCCCCCCAAAAAAAAAGCCAGAAGGAGGGAAAAATAAGTTCCGGGGGAAAAAAAAGTGAGTAGAGAAACCAGGGTCAGTTCTGCCGAAGACTCGTTAAAAAAATAAATTTAACATGGTTTTAATAAAATCTCTGAACAGGGCTGTTGGTGACTTTTGCCAGTAGTTATTTCACTTGAAGGTCATTCATATTCCTTAGGTTCCTACCCCTGCTTGCCCACCTCAAAGCAAGGTTCTTTCCCTTAAAAAAAAAACACACGTGGCTAATCAGTAATGATGGTACAGTTTGAATTCATGTGCGATCGTTAATAAAAAATCGACTTGAGAATATAAACATCCCCCAGGGTTGAGTCTTCCTAAGGCCAAGTCTGGTTTATGCCAAGACGCTTTGTTTTTTCAGAGCTCCGTTTTTGACATCATGGCAGGAATTGAGCCTGATCACCAGGTCACGGGGGTCTAGAAGCCAGTGCGAAGAATCCAGGCTTGAGGCTTACAATGCCTAATCTCTCGTCTCACCTTGGCTAGGGGCTCCCCGCTGGGTGAATCCTTTCTGTTTGATTTTTTTTCTGCACCATGATCACCAAAGTCACCTTCCCTGTGTGGCCTGGACAAGCCACCTGTGTGTGTTGCATGGACATTCTTAGGCTCTGGCTTTCTCTTGGCATCCTTTAAATGTTAAGCATTTGGATATAAATGGCTTGCTGGGTGCCTTAAAAAGAAATCTTGAATAGAAAAACAGTAAAAAACAGTAAAAAACCAGGGCACAATCTGAATGCCTATCACTAAGTGAGTCTTTGTATAACCTATGGAGTTTTATGCGCCTTTTAACAATGAAGTGGTTAGGGGGCGTCTGGGTGGCTCAGTGGATTAAAGCCTCTGCCTTCCGCTCAGGTCGTGATCTCAGGGTCCTGGGATCGAGCCCCGCATCGGGCTCTCTGCTCAGCGGGGAGCCTGCTTCTCCCTCTCTCTCTGCCTGCCTCTGCCAACTTGTGATCTCTCTCTCTCTCTCTGAGGTGCCTTCCCTCAAATCTCTGTGGAGTCAGGCACATGGGGGTGTGCGTCATATTTTCAAATCCACTTCCTGAGTCGCTGGCCCTGGGAGCTCCCGGTCACCCTGGGAATTTCCAGCTCCTACATTTCCAGCTCCTATACCCAAGGTCCCACTTCTGCAGGGCTCCGCCCCTTTCCCCAGAAGAGTACCTGCCTCTCTTCCTCAATCTGACAGAGAGCCCCACTCAACACGGGTTATAGAGGGTGCGCGACAGAGGGTGGGCAGCGAGGACTGATCATATTACAGGGGAGATGCGCGACAGAGGGTGGGCAGTGAGGACTGATTATATTACAGGGGAGAAAACAGTTTCCCATTGAACATCAGACATTATATTCTATAAATATATTGGCCACTTCCTAACACGGGAAGGCTCTTATTGGCTATGTCCCATGGTAGAGCCTTCTTTTTTTTCTTTTTTTTTTTACTTATTTATTTGACAGAGAGAGAGAGAGAGATCACAAGTAGGCAGAGAGGCAGGCAGAGAGAGAGGGGGGTAAGCAGGCTTCCTGCTGAGCAGAGAGCCCGATGTGGGGCTCGATCCCAGGACCCTGAGATCATGACCTGAGCTGAAGGCAGAGGCTTTAACCCGCTGAGCCACCCAGGTGCCCCCCATGGTAGAGCCTTCTATAGTCTCTCTGGACCACTGGTTCTCCTACTTGGCTATATATCAGAATCACCTAAAATCTCTTCTATTTTTTTATTTTTTTAAGATTTTATTTATTTGCCAGAGAGAGATCATAAGTAGGCAGAGAGGCAGGCAGAGAGAGGGGTAAGCAGGCTCCCTGATGAGCAGAGAGCCCGATGCAGGGCTGGATCCCAGGACCCAGAGATCATGACCTGAGCCAAAGGCAGAGGCTTTAACCCACTGAGCCCCCCAGGTGCCCCCTAAAACCCCTTTTAAAGATCCAATGCCCCAGACCAACTTAAATCAGGATCCCAGGGGTGAGATCATCAGTGTGGTTAGTCTCCCCAATGGATTCTAGCATTCAGCAAAGTTTGAGAACCACTGATTTAGATATATATATATTTATTTGAGAGAGAGGGAGAGGGAGAAGCAGACTCCACAGAGCCGGGAGCCCAACGTGGGATTCAATCCCAGGACCCTGAGATCATGACCTGAACCAAAGGCAGATGCTCAACCCATTAAGCCACCTAGGCGCCCCTGCTGTAGATGTTTCTTAACACTTCCCTCCCTTTTGTCAGATCCCTGAAGTCTTGCCTCTGAGATTTCCCAAGAAAACGAAAAATCCCTCTCATTTATCAAGGAGCAATTCAGATATCTTATGTGTGTGTACGTGCCTCCATGCTTTTGATCTCATACTAACACATACATGCTGTGCTGATGAGTCTTCATTTATTTAGGGTGCCCCCAAATAGGCTGTGGCAAAAGAGCTGTTTACCCCAGCAACGAATGACGTCACCGGTCAAGAAAGCAGGCACAGCTGCAGTCAGTTTTTGTTTCAGGGACATTTTCTTTTCCTTAAGCGTACAGATGGGGACGATTCTTTGAGCCCCTTGAAAATAAAGGGCTTGCACATCTAAAAAGTCTCCCTGTTTGTACAGTCCCCACTTCTACCTCCTGGGGCGATGAGGACTTCCTTCTGCCCCAGCCGCAGGATCTCAGGAAAGGCCGTTCTCACCCCAAACTCACAAACCCACACCCTCCCAAGTGAGACCAAGGGCAGCTCCTGCCTGCTGTGCCTGGGGCTGGACAAAAAGAGCTGGGAAGCCTTTTTGATCTTTAACTCCTGAGGGTCTGATTTCCCTGCACATGGGTTAGGGTGGGTGGGGGCGGGGCAGAGAACCTGCAGCGAGCTGACCCACAGGTGTGCACTGCACTTGACCAACCTCTGCTCTCCACATCTGTTCTCTCTGCCTTGGTGCTATTTGGCATTTTAATGGACACTTTTATTAAAGACGGGCGGAGAGCGGATGCCAGGGGGAAAGCATGCTTTTCCAACAGCTTCGTCCCCGCAAGCCCGTTCCATTGCCCTAGATGTAGCCTTTCCAGAACAAGCAATATCTTCAGCCTCTATATCCAGGTGCTTCGGGGGTCTTGTAAAGACACCAGCGAGTGCCTGTGGGTGTGTTTTTGGAAGGCTAATTGCTAAAGCAGCGAGGAGCTCTCCAAGACACAGGACGATGCCTTCAGTTAATGGGACACCTTGTGCAGGCTAAGTTGGCCCTGCAGGGGTCTAAAATCGGAGCAGGAAAGGGTCGTTTTCTGTTTTAGAAACCACCGGTCCTCAGCCCCAGAGTGGCGAACTACCGTTGTCTCGTCGTAACTGGCTGTTAGATGTTCATATAAGTGGGTTATTTACTTTTTTTTTTTTTTTTTAAAGATTTTATTTATTTGACAGAGAGAAACACAGTGAGAGAGGGAACACAAGCAGAGGGAATGGTAGCGGGAGAAGCAGGCTTCTTGCCAAGCAGGGAGCCCGATGTGGGGCTCGATCCCAGGACCCTGGGATCTGACCTGGGCCGAAGGCAGACGCTTAACGACTGAGCCACCCAGGCGCCCCGGTCATTTACTTTTTAAAACATATTTCAGTAGATTCAACGTTTATTTTTATATTAAAAAAAAAAAAATCCCATCTGGCACTTGGATTCCAGTACGCTTCCACGAGCTTGAGAGAAAGGCATGGAGTTGGAGTGAGCCCCTGGGAATCCTGCATGGTGGGGCGTCTGCCCGTGGTACTGGGTCCCACATGCCATCCATCACGTGTGCAGGGGAGAAAGGTTGAGAACCCTTGGGATAATTAACGGGGTAATAGGCAGTTAAGTTCAAGAAGACTTCGGTCAAAATTATATGAATGATCACCTTGATTCCATCGTGCGCCGCTGCTGTTCGTCGTTCATTGTGTCTTTGTTTTTGTTTTTGTTTTTAATTGTGGCTTTGTGAGGATTTCTACACCCAGGAAATTATCCTTGTCTTCTCTGTTTAACGGTAATTTAGCCATTGTCCTTTCAGATGCTAATGTCCTCTGGGGTGGGGGCCTGGCCTTGGCTCTAGGGTCCGTTTTGATGGGGTTTCATCGATGTCGCCAGGTAAGTTTCTCCAGTCAGAGGTGGAGAACCAATGGGAAAGGGCTTTTGCACAATCCGGACTCAAATATTTATTGGTGCAATAAATGAATGGAAGAACTCATGAGGTAGAACATACACAGTGTGATGTGAGGGAGGTTATCGTTTCCCGTTTCCCTCAGGGCTTCTTCCTTTTCCCCCATCCCTTCCCCTTAGAAAATTGCCTCGTATTTCCTGCTCTCAGAGAGGGAAGAGCGGCTGCTTGATAAAGTCTAGGCGAGGTATGGAAGGGGTTCGTTCTGGGGATCTGACCCTTACGCCCCCTGCCCCGTGAGAGCTGGTTAAGCAGGTGTGTGCACGTGTGTTGCTTCTGGCTGTGGTGTTGGAGCTGGAACTCAGGAGAGCAGGCGGTTGTGAAGGCCTGATGGGTGGGGCAGTGAGAGCGACGGGGACCCCGGTTTTCCTCTGGCGCCGCGCATATAACCAACCAACCAACACTGGGAGGTGGGTCTTCCATCCCAGTGGTGGGAGGAGCTGTGGGAGGTGGACCAGCTCGCACAGGACAGAGGTGATGACAAGCACGGGGTCCCCCACATCCTGCACGGAGCACCCCCAAACCGTTCCAACCCAGCACCATCCAGGGAACCATAACCTGAGGACGTAGTGCTAGCCTCTGCATGTGGACCCGTGGTCCCCTCCGTGGTCCCCTCCGTGGCATTTGTCACCTTCTCACTGAGTGCAGGTTTGGGGCTGCTAATGTTTTTATTTAACCACCATGCTATTTAAAAAATTCCAATGGTTTGACACAAGTTTTTTTTTTTTTTTTTTAACTATGTTTTCTGTAGAGGGCTTTTTGGGTGTTCTGGGGTTGGGGGGGTTCTCCGCAGAGAGAGCTCTGGGTCCCTCGTCCTTGCATCAACCAGAATTTTGGGTTTTGCCTTTACCTACTTCCTGTATTGGACTTTCCCGCATGATTTCCTTTGTAGAAAACCTACATGTTACCGCTTAAGGAGAAAGGAAAAAAGACAGAGATGGCGGGAGAGAAGGGAGGAAGGGCAAAAATTTAACAGAGAAGGAGGGGACAAAGCACTAACATAGAGAATCACCGTTTAACTCTCCAACCAGGATCCATACATTTACATGCAAATAACTATCTTCTTGAATTAGATAAAGCTACAAGTGTATCAGATGCCAGCTAGAAGAGGGGCAGAGTAATGTTGGGAGCATTTAGTATTAAGTGTCTCCTGAGCCCTGGTCTCCTAATTATTACCTCATTTAAATTTCAAAGCAACCATAAGATGTAGGAGTCATGAGCCTCATATAACCAGTTTATTGAGGAATCTAAACTCTTCGTGGGACCAGCATGAAACAGTTTTTATTTTTTCTAATAACCTCCGCAACCACATTCTCTATTCTGGGCAGTGGGGGTGTTTAATGACATCTCAGCTAGAGTCTATGACTTGTCAGTCTTTTTTGGTTTTTTGAAGTGTCTCATTTAAGTTCTAAAGAGTTGGTCCTCTTTATTTAGAGCCTTCAATCCGATGCCTAATAACTTCTGTCTTTTCCCTCCTGCCTGGGTGGGCTAACCCTGTGGCTGGGGTGGCTCAGGGAGAAGGAGGACTAACTAGGCTGGGTGGTCTGCTCCCACACAGCTCTCCTTCCCTTTTGCCTGCCCTCCCCCCTCCTCCCCAGTTGTGGTTGGAAAGTCAGAGAGGAGAAGACAGAACTCTTTTTACTGAATGCTCTTCATGAGGGCACAGTGCTTCTCTTGAAGAATTGTACATGCCATTTTAACTCGTTTCTCTGGACTCTGTGTTCATGAGTGGTGGTTCCAAAATGCCAACTTGACAAGGATCTCGTCCAGGGTGATTCTCTTCTGTCCATGGATCCCTTGTATGATCTGCTTCCACTGTTCCGATGTGTGTGCCTTTTCATCCTCAAGTTGGAGACGGTCCCTAGTAGGATGGTTGCTGAAAATCTTATCTGTCCTCCGCAGTTGAGTTTGGAGCTTACCAGTTTCCATCTTGCATACCTCTCTGGAACTAAGAACTTGAAGACGGGGCACCGGAAATACTAAAGATAAAGCATAAGTGCATTTCATGCAGAAATTTGCTAGTATCATGTCCAGACCTTCTCCAGTCACATGCTCTTGGTTCGATGATCAGAGAGGAGGTGTTGGCATTTCTTGCCCTCTGGAACCCTAATACCGCTGAGTCAATGATGGGGTTTACCGAGACATTTGACAAACATTAAACATGTATATGCAAGGTACACTATTCTGATGTTGAGTGTGAGTAATGCCATAAGTACAGCCTTACACATAGGTAGAAACATGTAAAACTCTACTGCTCAGTGAACCAAAAGAATGTAGCTTTTCTGTTTTCTATAATGAATAGGCTCTTTCTAATAAACCCTCGTCCTGAAGGCAAAAGGTGGTTTCTAAGCTTACCAGTTAGTAGTTCAGTTCAGTATTCGGGAGCTTAAACAGTCCTTTTAAAGTTATTAGCTCTCGTAGGGACAGATGGTCTATCAGAGTACATCTTCCCTTGCCCACTTTTCTCCATACACGTGGGGACACTTGTGTGTCCTCATGACAATGGGAATAAGGCCTCAGAGCCATGTGTTGACTTTGCCCCTGGCTGGTCTCCTTTGTAGGTGAGTTTTTTTGTTTGTGTGTTTTTTTCCTCACTTCCTTGGATTATTTCATTTTATCTTTTTCTCAATTAACTTAATTTAATTTTTTTTTCAGTGTTCCAAGATTCATTGGTTATGCACCATACCCAGTGCTCCATGCAATATGTGCCCTCCTCAATACCCACCACCAGGTTC
>CM053619.1:4137835-4155988 GCA_028646535.1 Procyon lotor
GTTATTCCTTATGCTCCACACGTAAGTGAAACCATATGATATCTGACTGTCTCTGCTTGACTTATTTCACTCAGCATAATCTCTTCCAGTCCTGTCCATGTTGATACAAAAGTTGGATATTCATCCTTTCTGATGGAGGCATAATATTCCATTGTATATTATGGACCATATCTTTATCCATTTGTCTGTCCAAGGGCATCTTGGCTCTTTGGCGATTGTGGCCATTGCTGCTATGAACATTGGGGTACACATGGCCCTTCTTTGTACTGCATCTGCATCTTTGGGGTAAATACTGCTGGGAAAACATGGGACAGCTACATGTAGGTGAGTTTTGAGCATTTAGGTTACCTTGTGGGTACCCAGAGCTGTAGTCCATGATCTTAGCTCTTTATTTCTTTATTCCCAACATTCTATGTCTCCAATTCAAATCACATCAGTCCCCTGACCCTCTTAACACCTTGGCATTATCAGCAGGGATGCAGAAACTTTCAGATTCCCTGCAACCAACATATTTCAGACGTGGGCCACATTCAGTAGTGTTGGTTCAAGTTCACTTGTCTCATTGTCTCCATCTGTGGATGCTGTACCTCTGATGAGCTTTTGCCCAGAAGTGTATGGTCTTCTCCAGAGCACAGCTGGGAAAGAGGCCACTAGCCCTTGACCTTCCAGAGTTCTCCACAGAGGATGGTATTTCTACAACCTCCTCTCCTTAGGAATGAGCCCAACATAGAGGCTCTAAGTCTGCTCTCACCCTACCCCACTTGCTTTCCTCCCATATTCCTCTAGACTGGAAGCAGCCAGACTCCTGCTTCCTGCCAAACAAGACTCTTTCTACCTCATATCCTTCTTCCCGGGACTGGAGGCTTCATGGCCCAAAGGACTGGTGTGATACAGGAAGAGAAACCAGCTTACTGATAAAGGGGGGCACACTAGGTGAGAGTTGTAAGAACTGTTATTCTTATTTCTCATTGTAAAGAATTTTTCATATATTATCTCATTTGAAGGTTTGTAAGACTTCAAGGAAATACTAGTGAGTTTACTAAAAGGAATTTTGGAAGGGAAGACCATAAGCCCTGATATAACCTATTTTCCTAACACTTCAGCCAACTGCAGAGAAGGCCTGATAACCCAAACCAGCAAGGGATTAAGTCAGATGTGTTGCCTCTTCCCTAAGCTCTTAGAATGGAAATCTACCCTGAGAAGCATTTGAAACTGCATTTTCAAAATTAATGTTTACAAGTGGTTCAGTGAGGATGGAAATGAAGAACAAAATCCCTATGGTTGGTTTGCAATTCAAAATCCCTCGAACTGCAAAAATTTAGGTATATTCTTGGGCAATAAAGGGCAGATCAGTGCATCATTTTCTTTCTGTACATGAGAAAGAGACAGAAATCCGTTGTTAACAGAGGGCATCATTTCCGTTATATAGAAGTTAGGATTACGGATTAAAATTGAGAGACAGAAAATTCATTGTTGACGTTATAGCTCTTCCTGTGAAGCAACAGCTGGTAACGAGCCAAGTTGAGCAAACTCTGGAAAAATTGGGACCTCCTCGAATTTTGCATGCTCAAAAAAGTAAGTGAGAGTTACTTCGTAAGTAAGTTACTTTGTAAGTTCCATTACTTTCCAAGATGCGGTTAGCTCAGGGCTGGTAGGAATTTAGATACATTCTGAGTTCAGCTTCCTTACCAAGGTTGGATTTAAGTTCTCAGAAATAGAAATGCTTCTGTTTAGCTACCTTATATGTGCAACAGTATTTGCCATGTGTTACCATAGTCCTTGTCCTCAAAGAATTTCCAGCCTTAGAGAGGAGACAAGTCATTCAACCAAGAAATTGTTAAATCCCGTACTCCAACCACTGCACGTTTTTTAATGCAGGTTTCTGAGGGTTCTGTGGGGTTGGGTCATCTGGGGCTTGTAAGTGCATAGCATCTTAGGTTCATTAAGAGCAAGAAATTCTTATAGTCTGGGAGAAATTCTTATAGATTGCTCTTTTAATAATGGAGGTAAGACGACATGCTAAAAAGGGGGGAGAATGGAACTGAGTGCTGATGTTTTGTGTCAGTGACCCAAAAGAGAGGAAGCTGTGAAGACCCCACCCCTACTCCCAACGCCCACCTGTGATTAACTTACTGGATAGAAACAGAGGAGCAAGTTTCAGACTTCCTGAGCCCTGGTCACAGTGGACAGCAGCGACATGTCAGTGTAGAGAAACTCTGAAGTGGAGAGCAGTGATGAAGCAGTTGAAAAGATGCCAACAGTTTTCATTAATGCTTTGTCACAGACCCCGCCAATTATCGTGCAAAAAATTTTTGACCTAATTTTATTCCGTTTTGGGTACTACCTACTTAAATACAAAGCACACTGGTCCAGAGGTATAAAAATCTCACTTGAAATGTTGTGCAGATCTTATCAGGAGCCTTGACTATTAGGAAGAGAGCCATAGCAGATGAGAGGATCAAAGAGATCTATGGGGAGGGCATTGGAAAGGCCAAGTGTTGCCTCTCCGGAGGCAGCGAGCATAGGGGGGATAAAGGAAGTATGCTGATTTTTGGACTGGCATGAGGATTTCAAAGTCATGAGAAAGGGGGAACGACCCTGTTGTTCCAAGGGAGGGGGAATGTGGTTGTGGAGCAGAGTTTAGGGGAGAGAAGGTGAGCTGCTCTGGGACTTGTTCATGGGAAGTGATGCCCCAACTAAGTCAAGATGTATGGCTAATGACATGAACCTGGAAGTGAAGGGTTAGGACTAGAAAAAGATTTGGATCCTGAGGGATTGCAGTAGCTGAGTAATAACCCCCAAGATGTTTCCATCCAGATCCCCAGAATCTGTGAATTTGCCGTAAGTGGCCGAAAGGGACCTTTTGCAGATAGGATTATCTTAAGGATCTTGAGGTGCATTCTCCTAGTGGGCCTGAGAGAATCATGGGGGTCCTCATGATGGGGAGAAAGGAGACCAGATAGATGTAAGAGGTAAAATGGCGGAAGCAAGAGGTCGAGTGACGTGAAGAAGGGATCAGAAGACAGTACATGCAGGAAGCCTCCGGAAGCTGAAAACAGCGAGGGCTGGGTTCTCCCTTAGAGCCTCCAGAAGGGTTCAGCCCTGCTAACGTCCTGATGTTAGCTCAGTGAAACTGCTGGCAGCCTTCTGACCTTCACAACCGTAACGTAATACATTTGTGCTGTTTTAAGCCCCTGTGGTTATGGTCATGTGTTAAGAGCAGCCACAGAAAACTCCTATGAGGTCCCAGTTAACACTAGAAGAAGACCCTATAAGTACAGCATGTCCTTCCTAATATTCTAGAATTTCAGTTCCATTGTCAATAGCCTACAAGGCAGTGGGAGACCATGCAGTACCTCTCAGGGGACCCCAAGACTCAGAGCCATACACAGACTTCATAAGAACACAGATGAGGGTGCCTGGGTGGGTTAAACACAGATGAGGGTTCTCAGTGGGTTAAAGCCTCTGCCTTCAGCTCAGGTCATGATCTCAGGGTCTGGGATGGAGCCCTGCATAGGACTCTCTGCTCAGCAGGGAGCCTGCTTCCGCCTCTCTCTCTGCCTCCCTCTCTGCCTACTTGTGATCTCTCTCTCTCTCTCTGTCAAATAAATAAATAAAATATTTTAATTAAAAACAAAAAAAAAGAACACAGATGAGAGTCCCCACAGAGATGAGGACTCCTAGAGTCCTCTTTCCATCCTTTCCAAGACCAGGGCGATCCTTACTGAGTTTTGAGGCCCAGGGCGTGTTACAGTATCTGGTACACAGTAAGTATCTCACATAACAGTGGTTTCCCAAACTAGAGAATTTTAGGGAAATCTTGCGGTTTTTATGCAATAAAAGATTCCGCATCGGAACACATTTGCATAGAGTAAGATTTTAAGTTCTCAAGTCTGTGTTTCTCAAGCAGATGCCTGCGTCTCCGTGGGTGTGTCTGTGGACAGATCCTTGGGAGTCAAAGAGGTAGACCCCTTACTCGAGTCGGAGGGTCCCTGAAACACCTACACATTGAATGAACAAAGGGATAAAGAATAAAGAGTGTCTCCTAGACAGTCAGGTGGTGAATTCAGTGGAGAGAGAAAAAAAAAAAAAAAAGGAAAGCGAGTTGTTCGGTGGTGTGAAAATCAAAGACCTGGTGGGCGTATTTAAGTTTTCCCATTTCACACGGGGCAATTATGTAGGTATGGCCTTGTGACACTTTCCCCCCCTTACTTACAAGGCGGCAGCGGGGACTAATATCTCACGCCAGCCTACATCTTGGATCTATTAGCTGTCCTGGCTGACAGTGAAAAGTGAAGGTGGCCTCCCCCTTCGGGCCCCTAATAGGTGGCACATCGTTGTTCCAGGACACCTGAGAGAATGCCTCGATGTGCCTCTCTGAGCACCTGACAGGGGAGGGTGGGAGCCCTCGGAAATAATTGCCATGTCACTGGCATGTGATTTATGGCAATGCTTAATTATGTCTACAGGGCACCATCTGGAGACCCAGTTTGGGTTCTCGAGGAACAAAAATTAAAGTAAAAAAATGTACCTTCTTCTGAACTCCACCGAGTCCCCCTTTTTGGATTTCTCACACCTGGAGAATATTACCCAATGCTCAGTCCCCGAACCCTGTCTTAATTGTTTCAGTTGAGGGGGTCCCAGGCACACACAGCAACTCTCATCGCTGGGACAGTGGCTCTCCCTCTCTGAGCCTGGGTTGTTGAAAGTGTGAAACACGTAGAAGGTTCTGTATCACACCAAAAACTCAACGTTAGAGCGGAATCACCTTCGGTGTGTTTCCAAATTTTTACTGGCCATCAGCCAAAATCAGTATTGTGTTTATTGACATCTGCTTAACTTTTTAAAAATTATCCATTGACTGATAACTGTCCCGTATTGTGTTTATTGGCATCTGCTTAATTTTTTGGAAATTATCAGTTGACTAGTAACTGTCCCCAAAATATTTAAAGGGGGTGATGACAAATCAGTATACATGGTGAAGATTTTTTTTTAATATTACTTAGTTTTCAAATAAATGTTTAACCTATTCTAGGAATCCTTTTTTTTTTTTAAGCTATATTACTGTGAAGAGCTGATTTAAGAAATGCTTATTCCTTTCAATTAAAACCCAGAGCATTAATCAAATGTTTGACACTATAAATGTTTCCAATTAACATCTAGCTTAAAACCACATGTGTTCCAAGGGAAATTCAAAAGATCTATCTGTACAGGTGACCTCAGAGAAACCATTAACACATGGCTGGAGATAGCAAGAAACATTCTCCATTTGTGAGACGGAGATAAAGAATCAGTTTATGACTGATTATTACTTCAAACATTCCTTTCAGATGGGGTCTTGCTAAGCTAGAAGTTGGGTGTTTCTCTCCGAGTTGAAAAGAAAGAAGTAAAAATATATGTGTGTGTGTGTGTGTGTGTGTATTTCTCTCTCTCTCTCTCTCTCTCTCCCTCCCTACTTACCTATCACGGGGAGTTGGGGGGGTAAGAATTAGAATTAGAAACAATTCCACGATCCTATCTGGATGAACAGCTAATGGTTTCAACCATATGAAAAGCAGTGCTTGGTCACAGGATGGACCTGCCGAGGTCCAAGAGAAAATGGATCTGTTCTCTTAGGGCTAAGAAATTTCCCCAACAGTTCTCTTGGACTTTCTGCTCTGGGGAAGCACATCTCTTATCTCCAGTGCCCAAGCAGAGAGCATAAATGGAAGACTTGGATGACCGGTACCAGGGGTGAGCAGAGCATCATGGAGGCCATTCCTGCTGCCTCCACGGGTGAGTTCCCATCCAACTCAAGCCAGCGATTGTGAGAAAACGGAAGCTGAGCTGGACGGAACATGCTGATATTTCAAGAGAAGCCAGGTTGGAGGCTTTGTAGCGTGAGCTCCCGAATTTTGCGTGATGGCAGTTAATTCCATTGAAAACCAAAACAGTAACACCGAGCTCTTTGCAGCCTGTGTTTGTGACCTTCGTGTCTGCCGCATAAAGAGTCAGGAGCTGGGTAGACATGGTCCGTGACCCGCCTGCACATCACCAGCCTTTGAGAGCACGCTCTGGCTTGCTCGCTCTCGAATCCGCCAAGTCCTGGCCGAAAAAGAGAGCGCACATAACTTTCCAGATAATTTCTCCCCTGATCGGTCAAACTCCGTTAAATTATCCCAGGTGTGCTATGCAGGGGGTTATTATGACCATAAGGAAAATGGTAACATTAAGACTTGCCCATTTGCCCAGCATCCTGACGAATTGCGTTTTCTCTCTCCTGTCTTGCTGTACCCTCTCACCAGCTGGGGTTGTCAATCCCACTGCTAACAAACACCCAGGACTAGTCTGCTGTGGCTAGAAAGGTACATATTTCTCCCTCCTGCCACCCCCTACCTTTTTTTTTTTTTCTTCAAATGTTTTTCCAAAAGGAAAAAAAAAAGCAGAAAGCCAAAGATGACCATAATAAGATAAATGCCTGGCACTTTACATAGACCAAAATATTTGACATTCAGGAACACCTTAAAGACCCAGAAAGCTGTCACATTCACCTTGGAGCCATGATTCTTCTTTTTCTTTCCAAAGTGAAACCAAGGTCTGAATGTCTCTGGACGAAATTGTTCAATGGCTTTAAGGAGAAGAGAAGATGATAATTTTAGCCGATCGAGGAGACTGTTCGGTTCGTAACTGGAGCCAGACAATGTGGATTCTTGCTCTTTGTTTTGCTTCTTAACTGGCTATGTGACTGTCGAGTAATTGGCATTGAAGGGATCCAGAATAAGCCACTGTGACATAAAAATTATCTTGAGCTGAAGGCATTTGTGTTCCTGATATCCCTTATCTGCCTAAGAGCAGAGCCCCCCCCCCCCCAAAAGACTCAATTGTCATAGATCCCCTTTTTGGGAGCAAACGTAATTTTCTCTTCTCAGAGAGAAGCAGTCAGTATCGCACCCAAACAGACATTGTCGCAAAACTCTCCTATCTCCCCCCCATTCTCCTAAGAGCCTGTTTGTCTTTCAGAAGAAGTCATTTGTTTTTCCACTAACCCCTCCTGTTAATTTGGTATATAAGCCCTAAATTCTAACTGCCCCCCCGAGTCATTCTGTGAACTGTATACATATGCATATGAATAAAAATCTGTTCTTTTGCCAGCCTGTCTTTTGCTGATTTAATTTGCAGGACTCCAAGCCCAAACCTAAGAGGGTAGAGGAAAAATTTTTCCTCCCCAGTGGCATCATTTTTAATTTTTTCTGTTCTTAGTTTAAGAAAAATGGTCACGGATATCGAACTTTATGCTTAAAATGTAGCTAATAACACAGGAGCTAAATAATGCACACGGTTGCTAGGATCAGATCAATTAAATCCTATTGAGCAATTTATAAACACTAGTTCATTTATTTCCTTATTAAGATTATGTATGGATCATATTATTTGAGGTTTTTTTTCCTGAAAGCATTTTTTGGGATTTCCTCTTGGACTTATTTGATTATAAGTGGCAGGAAGTCCAATTAAAACTAGCTTAAAACAAATAATGAAGAAGTTAACTTTCACAACTGAAACATCTGCACATAAGCTTCAGGTATGGCTTGATCCAGGTGCATAAGCGGTGTCACAAGGATCTAGTATCTCTCCATGCCTTGTCTCTGTGTTGACTTTATTCTCTAGGTTCCTATCCCACCAGGCTCAATTCCACTAGAAAGAAATGCAACTCTTTTCTTCATGCAGGAGCTCAGAATTGGGTCTGAGTGGCTTCATTTAACTGATAATTTGGTCTGAGTGGCTCGATCAATCTTCATGTCTCTGGTAATATGATGTCTCAGTTGGTCAGGTGTAGGTCATGTTCCCTTTGAAACTGGAGATACAGTTAACCCCTCAGGACCTTGAGTTCTGTACCAAAAATAGGAGGAATGAGTATCTATTACACCCCATGGGATGAACCATTTAAACTTCGTTTAAAGTCCAAGCTAAAACAATGGTTTAAACCACCTATGCCTTAAGTGAAAGTTAAAAAAATAATTGCTTTCCTAAAGAAACAGACTTTGCCAGTATTCCTTTCTTTGAGTATTGGAAAATTATAAAAACAATTTTCTCCCCAAAATCATTCCCCAACAATAGTTCTTTCTAATTAAACAGAGTACATTTTTTTTCCACAGCATGGTTTCCTTCCTGTTATAACTTAACTTTTTTAAATTGAGATGTATTTCATGTAGCACAAGGTTCATCATTTCGAAGTGTACAATTTGGTGTTTTTTAGTATGTTCACAGGGTTTTGTAACCACTGCTATTGTCTAATGCCAGAAGATTCTCGTCACCTCCAAAAGAAACCCCATATCCGTGGATGGTCACTTTTCAATTCTCTCTACCCCCAGCTCTTGAATAACCACAAATCTTTCTGTCTTCAACATATAGATTATCCATGCCTTTTATTTTCTGTCTTCTGATGCTTTGACACCTGGGGTCTTGCTAACCCTTGAGGGACTGCCTCTTCCCTGCCTCTTCCAGTAGCTAGTTCCTAGAGATAGCAAACAACCCACCAGGGAGTGTGCTTTTCAAATGCAAACCAACCGATCCGGAACACATACCTCCAGTCACCCCCTGTCGTGAACTCTCACTAAGGGCCACTATCTCCCTATGCACTTACCACCCCAGGGACACATTCCAGACAATTAAGGACAGCCCCTACACCCCAAGTCTGCTGGAACTGCTCAAACCACCCAGTCCTAAGCTTGCTTGCCATTCCTTCCCACGGAAACCTCAACAGCTGCTCTGGTTCATGGTTGCCCACCCTCCGTCTGCTTCCCGATATACCTGAGTTTTCTCACGTGGCCCTGAGATACGGTGTCTTCCTTCCTCCCAGAAACCATGAGCAACAAAGTCTTTTTTCAGTGCTGGTTGTTACCTGCTCTGTTGGCTCTACCAGACCTAAATAATGAAACCTGTGTTAAAGCAGCATGTAAATGGAGTTCTACCATATGTGTTTTTTCTTTCACTTAATATAATGTTTTTAAGGTTGTGGCATGTGTCAGTACTTTATTCCTTTCTGTGATTATATGTACAAGCCATTTTATGGACATACCATATTTTGTTTATTCATTCATTCCTTCATGGACATCTGGATTATTTCCAGGTTTTGGCTGCTATAAATGATGAAGCTATGAACAAGTTTATAAGTGCATATGTTTTTGTATGGAAATATGTTTTCAGTTCTCTTGGGTATATACCTAGGAGTACAAGGGCTACGTCATATGGTAACTGTATATTTCACATTTTGAGAAGCTGCCGACCTGTTTTCCAAAGCAGCTTTGCCATTTTACATTCCTACCAGCAGCGTGCAAGGATTGCAATTTCCATACATTCTTGACAATATTTGTCTGTATTTTTGATTCCAGCCAGCCCGGTGGGTGTGAAAGTGGTATCTCACTGTGGTTTTGACATGCATTTCCCTAATGACTAGTGATGGATAAGCATCTTTTCATGTGCTTACTGGCCATTTGTATATTTTCTTTGGAGAAATATGTATTCAAATATTTTTTGATATGTATTCAAATTTTTACTTGGGTTATTTGTCCTTTTATCTTAGGAGTTCTTTATGTATTCTGGATAGTAGGACCTTATCAGGTACATGATTTGCAAATATTTTTGTCCTCTTATTTGGGTTGGCTTTTCACTTTCTTGATAGTGTCCTTCGAAGCACAGAAATTTTTATTTTGAATGAGGGAATGTTAGGAAGAATATGTCCTGTTCCGATTTGGCCCCAGTGGTTGGGGCATGCAAATTAAAGAATCACAGACAGATTAAGAGGAGGAAAAGTAAGATTTATTTATTCACTCAGTGAAGAGTATCTTCCTCATTAGTCAGAGAGAAAAAAGTTATATGCAAAACTTCAAAATGTTGTTTTGTTTTGTTTATTTTAGGGCTTCAGTGGGAAGGTATGGAAGGTTCTATTGGACCTTTTGATGCTAATGCAATGAGGCAGTCTATCTTGTTGCAGCTGAATTCACAGGAAACTCCCAGAGGTAGGGTTATTGGCAGTCGTGTTTTTTGGGAGGTTCTGCTTTAGTCAGATAAGGAAGTTTAGATAAAATTTATGTCTGTGTCTTCCTTAGCTCAAATGTTTTCACCTAAAAGTAACCTTCACACTATATGAGTGGGTATTCACAAGGCCCCATTTTTTTTGTTTAGCTGTGCTTTTGATGTGATATCTCAGAAGACACTGCCTGATCTAAGGTCACCAAGATTTTTGCTCCTATTTTCTTAAAAGAGTTATCATTCTAGCTCTTATGTTTAGGTCTTGGATCCATTTTAGTTAATTATTGCATATGGTGTGAGGTAGGGGTCCAGCTTCATTCTTTTGCATGTGCCTCTTCTACCGACCACTTGTAAATATTACTCTTTGCTTATTGAATTATCTTAGCACTATTGTTAAAAATTGATTATTGACACTACACGCATGAGTTTATATCTGGACTCTCAGTTCTATCCCACTGATTTCTGGGACTGGCTTTATGACAGTAGTACTCATTCTAGGTTACTATAGCTTTGTAGTAAGCCTTGAAGTCTACCATAATGCTTTGAGAGAAGGTATTGTTGACAAGGTACATTTAAAAAACCTTTATTTTCTGCTTTTAATAGATGATTTCCAGTTGATGGATATGTGTAGGCACTGCCACAAGACAGTTTCTCTTCCATATCCTTGTTTCAGTTTTGCATTTTTGATAGACTTTATGATTCTCTCGCTAGGAACTCTAAGACACATTTCTGCAATTTTGTGACTTGGTTCCACCAACCTTCAAACTTAGGTTCGTGTATTTCACTGAAGACCTATATAACAATTTTACACACAGAGATGGACCCGTTCATTTATTTCAGTATTTTACTTTTTGAAATGTTAAACCTTTCCATTGCCAAATTAATTAATTAATTAATAAGATTGTATTTATTTATTTGACAGAGAGACACAAGAGCAGGAGCACAAGCAGGGGGAGTGGGAGAGGGAAAGCAGGCTTCCCGCCGAGCAGAGAGCCCGATGTGGGTCTTGATCCCAGGACCTCATGACCTGAGCTGAAGGCAGATGCTTAATGACCAAGCCACCCAGGTGCCCCTTCATTGCCAAATTTAATTGCTATAGCTCATACGAAGGCTTTTATCAAGTCATGCTAAGTCTTGGCCAAAATTTTAAAAGCTTATTTACTCTCCAGTGATACAATTAAATTGTTATTTGAGAGTGACACTGGGGCTGTAATTATTCCATCTGATTTTTCTTTTTTTTAAAGATTTTAGTTTTATCTATTATTTGAGAGAGCAAAGTGAGAGAGAGAGGGTGAGAGAGAGAGGACAAGGAGTGGGGAGAGGTAGAGGGAGAAACAGATTCCCCACTGAGCAGGGAGCCCGATGCAGAACTCCATTCCAGGACCCTGGGATCAAGACCTGAGCTGAAGGTAGACACTTAACCGACTGAGCCGCCCCGGTGCCCCCATCTGATTTTTTTTTTAAACAACTTTCTTGAGTTGTAATTTACATACAATAAGGTCGGTGCATTTAAAGTATACAATTCAGTGACTTTTAGTATATTTACAGAGTTGTACAACTATCACCATAATTCAACTTCTAAACATTTAGAACATTTTCATCACCCCAGGAAGGAACCTTCTACTCATTTTCCCTTATGCCTCATTCTTTCCACACACTCAGCCCTGAGCAACCACTAATTTACTTTCTGTGTCTATAGATTTACTGGTTTCTTGGGGCTGGTGGTCGGGTCAACATGGCTTAATGATCAGTCACTGATTGGTCAGAGGCTATATTTAAGCTCCCTGTTTGGACTCAATATTTGTGTGTGCATGCCCACCTCCCCCCCGCCCAAACCTGTATATTAAAACCCTAACGTCCAATGTGATGGTGTTTGGAGAGGGGGCCTGTCAGAGACACTTGGGGCAAGATGAGGTCATAAGGATGGGGTCCTCGCAAAGGGATCAGTGCCCTTATAAAAAGCAATGCCAGTGTGAGCTCGTGCTGTCTCTGTCTCCCTCTCTGTCTCTCTTTCATGAGAGTGTGTACTTGCACACACTCTCTCTGTCACTCTCAACACATGCACACACCATGCAAAGGCAGTATGAGAACACAGCAAGAAGGCACTGTCTACAAGCCAGGAAGAAGGCTCTCATCAGAATCTGACCTTGTTTGTATCCTGACCTTGGACTTCCAGCCTCCAGAACTGTGTGAAAATAAATTTCTATTGTCTAAAACTCTTTTTTTTCCCCAAAGATTTTAGTTATTTATTTGAGAGAGGGAGAGAGAGAATGAATGAGGAAGAGGGGAAGAGGGAGAGGGAGAACCAGGCTCCCTGCTGAGCAGGGAGTCCAACATGGGGCTCAATCCCAGGACCCTGAGATCATAACCTGAGCCGAAGGCAGACGCTTAACTCACTGAGCCACCCGGGCGTCCCTAAGCTCTATTGTTTAATCTACCCAGTGTATGCTATTTGGTTATGGCTGCCCTAGCTGACTGATAGACACCTTGAGTAGGTCAGGTGTCCACCTTTTCCTGTTGGATCTCTATGTGACTTGGAGCATGTTGAGCAACACACAACTCATCCCATGTGACCAGTGACTCATAGCTGATGAAAGAGTCCTAGTCCTGTGTTGCAGAGAGGGCATACAGAGCCCTGGGCATACACATAATCTCCCCAGCCCACCAGGAATTACTGTGACTTTAGCAGGGTCTTCCTTCACGGTCTCTTCCCTTGGTATCCCCAATACACTTCTGGTTTTTTGGTTTCTCTTAAAATTACCTTGAGCTGGTAGACACCACTGATGGTTCGCTGATTGCTCTTTTGCTTTTGACCACAGTACTGGGGCATACATTCCTCTGTGGTCTTACCCAGAAAAAGCCAGTCTCCTTGGGTTGCTCAGATCACACCTTCTCCACCCTTTGGAAGGGAACCTGGAGGAAGGGATAACAACTCTTCATTGGCTGTCCCTCACGGAACCTCCCCACCCTTCACCCCGTATGAGTCTGAGTATATGGTCAATTCTTACTCTAACAGGAATCTCAAAGAGCTTGCTCCAAGATGGATGTCAGTCCTTAGTTTCTCGTTGCCTGTGTTTGCATTCTAAATGCTGTCTTCATTCAATGTGATTGCTTTACAAGATCTTCCCAAGGTGTTTGTGCATGTTGTGCTAGGTAGCTCAGTCAGAACCACATAGCACCATCCATAAATGTATCTGATGTGATGTGTGTCTGCCGAAGAATGTTACCATGGGCTGGAAGCCAGCGAGCGGATGGGGTCATGCTGGCAGACCCTCTGTGCTGTGGTGCTCTGTCGTCCCCCAGGGCATTTCAGACTGGATACCAGGTGTGCCTGGAGGGCACCCAGGCTGTGTGAGGGGAACAGTGCCAACCTATACAAGTATTCAAATGAACACTATTTTTGGGGAATGAAAATTAATCCGAATCAAAATTTTTTTCTTTTTATTTAAATAATTTTTAAAAAAATTTTATTTTTTTTTCTTTTCATTCTAAAGTATCGTCTGCACCCCAATTTCGAGAGCACTCATCTCAAAGCCTACACGTTAGTGTTTCTCAATGTTGGCACTATTGATATTTGGGGCCAAATAATTACTGGTTGTGGAAGGCATGGCTCTTCATCGTAGGGTGTTTTAGCATCATCCCTGGACTCCAGCCGCTAGATGCTAGTGGAATCCCCCAGTTATGACGATCAAAAGTGTCTCCAGGCATTGCCAAGTGTCCCTGAAAGAGGGGGCACAAAATCCCTTTGGCTGAGAACCACTGGTCTTTACAGATGAAAGTCGTAGGCATCAGAGTTGCTCACGTCTGACCCCCCTCTGCTGTAAAGAGATATTCCCACTTGAAGATCTGTTAAATAAGCAACTCATGCCAGGTGTGCAGTCTACCTTGCTCCTTTACTTTGCTGATTTTTGTTTGTTTCACAATGTAAGTGCATACTCAGAGGAAATTTGGAAAACGCAAGGAAGAAAATTTTAAATATTTATCATTGGACCACTTAACATCTGCATTGAGGGTATTTTCTCATGGCTGTTTGTATAAGATTCCTTGGCTATCCAGCTCTTTGCTCAAAGTGATCTTGTTTGTAGTCTGTATTATATAAATATAATATTCCTTTATGTTTCTATCATATACTTTGAAAATGCTATCATATGGAATTCGTACTTTTCTAGTCTCCAGTACAGATAAAAATCAGCAACCCCCTCCCTCCCCATTTATCTAATTCTTTTATGGGTATTTTTTATTTTTAAGATTTTATTTGTCAGAGAGAGAGAGAAAGAGCTTAGGCAGAGGAAGAAGCAGACTCCCCGCTAAGCAGGGAGCCCAATGGGTCCAATCCCAGGACCCAGAGATCATGACCTGAGCCGAAGGCAGATGCTTAACTGAGTGAGCCACCCAGGCACCCCTTTTATGGAGTTTTTGGAGAGAAAGAATTAAAGATAAGAGCGAAACATGACATAAAATACAACCATTAAATATAAATATATTCTGCTAAAATGAAAAGAAATAATAGCTGTACCTCCAAAACATTGTAAGTAAAATTAATGTTCAAATGACAGATCTGAAAAATAAAAACATTAATATTTTTAATATATAAGAATAAAAACAAAATAGCATGTAATAAATGTAGAAATTTTTTAAAGACCAGTAGACTCATAGAAAAAAAAAAATAAGTAACAGTCCAAAGAAGAGATGTGAGATACCATGTTTTACTTATCAGATAGAAATTTTTTTTTTAAAGATTTTATTTATTTGACAGAGAGAAAGAGATCATAAGTAGGCAGAGAGAGAGGGGGAAGCAGGCTCCTTGCCGAGCAGAGAACCCGACGTGGGGCTTGATCCCAGGACCCTGAGATCATGATCTGAGCCGAAGGCAGAGGCTTAACCCACTGAGCCACCCAGGCACCCCTAGAAATTTTTTTAAATAATTTTTTTAAAAAGTAGGCCCCACACTCAACATGGGGCTTGAACTCAGAACCCTGAGATCAAGAGTCACACTGTCTACTGCCTGAGCCAACCAGGTGCCCTGATAGAAGATATTTTTATAGCAATAAAAGACAAACTTCCTGGAGAATAATTTGGGAAAAGGCACCAAAAGCCTTTAAGATGTATGTACACAGCCTTAGAAATTTACTTATAAATTTTGACCACTAGGGAAAAAAATAAAATAAATGCTACTGCTGGAAATTTTTCCCAAGGAAATATATACAGATTTATGTTACGATATTACTGTAAGAAAGTTCATTGGATCAACATTCATAGTAGTAAAAAACTTGGGAACTCTTTCAATGTTTAATATTAAGGCATTCTAAAATAAATTATGGTATGGCAGTAACCTATACATTATTAATGCTACATTTTAGGAAACTATGTACTATCATGGGAAATAGTCATAACTTGTAGGAGGAAAAACAAAGTATGGTATCATGGCCCAACACCAAACAGTATAAAGTGACAAATATAATATGTGTTTGTAATTTTAAAAGTTTTAATGTGGGAGGATCCACACCAATATATTGATATCTCTGGCAGGGGCGATCCCAAGTTTATTAACATAAACTTCTGTTTTTCCATTTATGTTTTCAAGTATTGCTACACCGAGCATTTGTAATACAAATGGTAAAAGTCACCATAGTAGTACAGTGAGCCCCTTGAAATAATTTGTAGTTCAGAAAGAAATAGCATAACAGGGTTTTCCTTTCCAAATGGCTACCAGCTGGGAAAATCATCTTGTAAATTGTTTCACACAACATGCTTCAGTCTGAGAAGGAAGCACATCTTGAGAAGACCCTTATGTTCATGGACAGTGATGTTCACTCAGGGATCCCTTTCTTGGTTTTCCCCTCACCTGAGCTCAGCTTATCCACCTTCTGCTTATGTAGAACTCTGTCTCTGCCAAAAGCACACAGGAACATGTAAAAGATGCCAACAGAATTTAGAATGGGGCTTGCGTGGGTTTTCAGAGACCATGTACTTATGATTCGATAACTGGTGGCAATTTAATGGGATGATAGTTGAGGGGTGACTTTTCAAACCCAAAGTTCTGACTATACCCATGCTGATAATCCTGAAGAGGGGAGACACACAGGGTGTCTAAAGAACCCAAAGGATGGCCCAAAGCATCTCATGTTCAGTTTTAAGAGGACAGGCACCAGATATGTCTCACCTGTCACTATACTTCTATGGCCAGCCAACTCCCTGATGTGGAATTAAGTCGGGTGCAATAAGTAATTGTTAAGTAAATGAACCTATATTTTAACATGATACAGATAATCGCATGGGGAGAAGCAAGTATAAAGGAAGAAGTGGAAAGGGAGGAGAGGCATTGAATAATTGGAAGAAAATAACTCAGAACAAGGTGGTAGAAAATATTAAAAGGAAATCAAAGAAATATATATTGGAAATGGAAAAATATTACAAAAGAAGTGGTCCCACTTTTAGAGGTTGATGGTATGATATCAGCCAAGGACATGCTTCATGTCTTCTTCCATTTGTTCTTCCCTTCTTGCCCTCCATTAAAAAAAAAAAAATTTTTTTTTAAGTAAGGTCTAGACCCAATGTGGGACTTAGACCCAAAACCCCAAGATCAAGAATTTTGTGATCTACCCACTGAGCCCGGCAGGCCTCCTTTTTTTTTTTTTTTTTAAGTACTTGGGGACCATTCCATGCCAGACACGAGATAAACACTCTACTTTCTCTTACGGTACCAATTTTACTCAGAGGTTTTTGGGAAAATTATGCCACAGTAGCCTTTGATATGTTTTAGGTTGAATGATAAAAGGTCACATGCTTTATAAACATAAAAATGAAAAATGTGCTCTTTGATTTTGGTGACTCCAACTTCATTCTTAACCCGCAGGAGATCATTCAGGACTTTTCATGATGAGGGATCCCTTGGTAGACAATTGTGAAAAACTCTGCTTTACTTGAAGACCTAGAAAGCATACTTATCCAATATGTGGAAAACACAAAGCCTATAGGGATGGTTTTATGTTGGCTGGAAAGAATCAAGATTTGAAAAATCTCTCTGTAGCCTGACCTTAAAAGACCGAAATAAAAAGGTAACAATTGTCCAAGTACAATAAATCATCCATTCAAGGAAAAGATGGAGAAGAAAGTGTAAAGGGTTTTGAGTAGTGTATTTTTAACATGAACCAACAACAGGGTGGAGGAACTAGAGAAAGGCTCATGGGTTTTAGGCTAATATGGAAGAGGGATCCTCCATTTTATTCCACCCACATCTGGTGGGTTATATTTATCTCTGCACATCGTGTTTTAAGAAAGCTGTTGGGGCATCTAGGTGACTCAGCTGGTTGAGCATCCGACTCTTGGTCTTGGCTCAGGTCATGGTCTCAGGGTTGTGAGATCGAGCCCCATGTGGTGGGCTCCACACTCACCTCTGCGTCTGATTGTCCCTCTCCCTCTGCTCCTCCCCCCAATCTCCTGCTCTCTCTCTCTCATAAATAAATAAAATCTTTAAAAAAAATCCATTGACAAATTAGAACATGTTCAGAAAAGAGTTGACAATACAATGACAGAGACATGAAACCGAATTATATGAGTGATGGTGTGATGTGATGAAGAAACTATAATCTCAAACACTGTTGTGGCCACTTCTCTGGTATCTCATACACCACCTTGCTGAGGGTACTAACAAAGTGAATTAACACGACAAACATTTTTTTCTTTCCTTCATACTCTGCGTTGGTCATGGGTCCATGGGGCTTTGACTCCACACAGTCACTCAGGGACCCAGGCGGAGGGAGGCTCCGCCATTTTAGATCTGCCTCATCTGGAACATGCAGCCTTCACCAGTCACTCTGACAGAGTTAGAGACGACTGGAAAGTCATATACAGCCTCCTTAACATGTCTACTTAGTGGGGAAATGAGAAGAGAGCACCCACAGCCTAATTGATGTTCCTACTGATCTTCTAAAAATTGTATCCTCAGCCTAGGAAATCTAGGTGCAGGATATCATGGAGTTAGTCTGCTATTGTATTTCCTCTAATACACATTCGAACCACTGACTTTTAGAAATAAAGAACTTCATCCACCTGAAATCATCTCACCTACTATGAAGTGTGTCGCTTTTAGAGAAAGACGAGCTTGGTGAATGCGGTCAAATGCAGTGAAGGGAGGAAGGGAAG
>CM053619.1:4156488-4201373 GCA_028646535.1 Procyon lotor
AAAATCTTTTTTAAAAAAAATGTACTCATTCTGGAAAGGAGGAAATTGAGGAGGAGTAGAAATTTTTTTTTTATTTTTTTTAACTTTTTTTTTTTAAAAGATTTTTTTATTTAGTTGACAGAAACACAGCTAGAGAGGGAACACAAGCAGAGGGAATGGTAGCGGGAGAAGCAGGCTCCCTGCTGAGCAAAGAGCCTGATGTGGGGCTCGATCCTAAGACCCTGGGATCATGATCTGAGCCGAAGGCAGATGCTTAACGACTGAGCCACCCAGGTGCCCCATTAAAAGTTACACAGTAGTGAAAATCGGATAACCTCAGAGCAGTGCTAAGCCTACCCAGCATAGCAATTTAGGGGATTCTTCAAGGTCTCCAGAGCTCAATTTCCTCATCTGAAGGAGATGTCTCTTGGTTGTGACTAGAGAATTTCTCAGGGGGCTCTGTGGTTTCCCCCCAGCTGCTGACAGTACCTCAGCCTCTGGGATTGGAGGGACCAGGAGGTCTGGGGAGGCTGGGGTGGACACTGAGTGGGTGTGTCATGTGGGGGGGGCATTGCTCGTGCTCTAAGACCCCACCCCAGTTCAGATCCGACCAGCTCTGCTCCTGCTTTACTTTTCCAAAGTGTCCTTCTGCATAAAAACAAGTCCCCAAAACTCTGGACTTGTTTTCTGTTGGAAATTCTAGTTCTACGAAAATGCCGAAACCAAACCCAAGCAACCTGTATGAAGAGATCCTGGGTTTACAAGTAGTGTGCTCTGGGCTGAAAGGTACAACCTATGTAGAAGTCACATTGAGGGGACACCTAGGTGGCTCAGGTGGTTAAGCATCTGCCTTTGGCTCAGGTCATGATCCTGGAGTCCTGGAATGGAGCCCTGTGTTGGGCTCCCTGCTGAGCAGGGAGTCTGCTTCTCCCTCTGCCCCTCCCCCTACTCATGCTCTCTACCTCGAATAAATTTTTTTTAAAGATTTTATTTATTTATTTATTTGACAGAAGGAGAGAGGTCACAAGTAGGCAGAGAGGCAGGCAGAGAGAGAGGGGGAAGCAGGCTCCCACCCGAGCAGAGAGCTCGATGCGGGGCTCGATCCCAGGACCCTGAGATCATGACCTGAGCCGAAGGCAGAGGCTTTAACCCACTGAGCCTCCCAGGCACCCCTCAAATAAGTAAATTTTTTAAAAATAAAAAATAAAACCAAAAAGAAGTCACACTGAGGCACTCGGCCCCTGTCTCAGCCAAATCTCTGTGCCTGTTGAGAGAGGCAGCAAGCAAAAGGTAAAGCTCATTGTTCAGCCCTCCCTCATTCCTTCACTCTGCTTACTCTCAACACTGCACTTACTGTTGTCGGTCCAAGTCTCATCCTGACTGTGATTCTTTCACTTCAAGATTCAAACTAAGCAATTTTAAAAATCATTTGGAATATCTCCCATTGCAAACGAGAAAAAACACAATAAATTTATTAAAAAAAAAAACAACCAAGGATTTTTTTTTTCATGTAATTAAGGCACTCAAGGCTTTAAGTTTAGATGGATCCAGGGCTCAAGTGATACAGTGGTCTTCCCCTCTTCTCTGTTCTCCGTGTTGTCTTGTTCTCAGGTTCTCGGTGGTGACAAAGATGGCCGCCTTCCAGGTTCAATCCAGCATAAAGGGAATCTCTCTCTCTCTCTGGTCATGTCTCTCTGGTCACTTTTCATGAAAGTCCAGAGATTTACTGATTGGGCCAACTTCAGTCATTGGAAATCCAGATCCCAGTCACTAGGGAGGGGAGATTGGTTGCTTCAATTGGCCTGAGTAGAGTCTTACCTTAGCCAAAATGAGGCACTGGCTTGGGGATGGAGGATCCTCAAAAAAAATGACTGTTTCCTGAAATGTAGAATAAATACAAAAAAAAAAAGCCCACTAGTAACATCCCTGCTGGTCTTACGATGTTTACAAAAAGTTCTGAAAACAGTAGAAAGTAGGATTCTTTGGGTGACCATTTCTGCTCCCTCCTCTGTTGCCTGTGAGTCTAATGCAAGAACCAAGGACAAATATCATCTCTCTGCAGCTTAAGTTTCTTTCTTTCTTTCTTTCTTTCTTTCTTTCTTTCTTTCTTTCTTTCTTTCTTTCTTTCTTTCTTTCTTTCTTTCTTTCTTTCTTTCTTCCTTCCTTCCTTCCTTCCTTCCTTCCTTCCTTCCTTCCTTCCTTCCTTCCTTTCTTTCTTTCTTTCTTTCTTTCTTTTCTTTCTTTCTTTCTTCTTTTCTTCCTTTCTTCCTTTCAGCTTAAGTTTCTTAAGATAACTTGCTTTTAACAAATTTTTGAAGTGATATACCTTTTTCTTGAAATGTCAAGAATTTTCAAGTCGTGTGAAAATGTATCAGTACTTCTCTCTCTTAAGCAGATCCCCATTAGCCAGCCCAGAAGTGGGCAGAAGCTGTAAAACGAGTCTCAAGTAGAAGAAGAGAAGAGTTAGAATGGGAGAGTTAGCCCATGAAACATAGCAATTGCACACATAATGGGAACCCCTAGGCGTGTTACCCTTAACAAAGTGATTTTATTAAGTAACCTCTCTATTTAAGCACAAGGAAGACATTATTTTAGTTCCTTAAGCATTCCAAAAGGGTTTTTTAATGACATCTTGACAGTAATTTCAAATAAACTCATTCATAAGCATATGTAGAAATGACTACTTAAAAATGTATATATATTCCCATACACACACACGCGCGCACACACACACACACACACACACAATTACTGTTTGACTTGAATCTGTAGCCTGAGGTGACAAGGAACACAAAGGTCAGACTTCCAAACACAAAACATTGAGAGCACCACATCGGGAGCACCATATATACACCATATATACACATATATACATATAGATATACACCATGTATATTGAGAGCAACATAACCTGGAAGGAAAAAAGAATTTTCTTCTGAAATTTTTATCATTTTTTTTAGAGACAGGAGGGATGCTTCTTATTGGTGAAAATGTCATAATTCTGAATTCGATCAAATCATACAACCGCAATCAGACTAGTTTTTAAACCATATGGGTAATTAAGGAAAGATGGAAACAGTAAGAATTTGCTAAGACTATTGCTAAAGACTACCGTCTTTATTTTGTTAAGAAGATAAAACTCCCCAAATCTTTGAGGACAGTGTAGTTACAGGTGGATAGTAGCAAATATCCTTTTTTTCTCATGCCCTCCCGATGCATAGGGTTTATGTTTCCCTGTTGACTGAAGAGTCCAGATGAAGCCAGGACCTCCACATCGGTGGGCTCAGATCTGAAGAGTGTCCTTGATGTGCAGATCGCTCTCAGATTCCCTGCTGGAAGTCTCCTAAGAGACGTGGAAAGCTTCTCAGGAATTTGAATTACCCAGTTAATAGAGAGGCGTCTGCTCTGGCCAAGAACTTCTCAGCTTTACTCAAGCCTGATCAGTATTCCAGGGGAGAGTTATTTCCCCAAGCACAAAATGGACTTGTTGCTCATTGCAGGACCAGAAGGGGGAGCCATAGTGTAAAGGTATTGGAGGCCATTCGTATTTTCTCTGTGGATAAAGAATAATAGTTCCAGCATAGATTACATAACTTGTGACGCACCACAAACAAAATCAGTGCTGTTATAGTGAGATTCCGTAAAGAATATCTGGGTAAAGATGGCTGTCTTCATATTCTCCTCTATGTGACCAAGATTGAATAGCAAAAAATCTTTACCAGTCTTAGACATTGCTGATGGTTGCTATCAGTATGTCGAAAAAATCTTAAGGTTCTTTTATAGACAGATCGAAGAGAATTTATTGGATAATGGGCTTTGGTGCTTGAAGCCTCACTGAGGAATATGTTGAGAGACTCCCCAGAAGGAACCCATGTAACTAGAAGTAGCAGGTGCTCCTTCATTCAGACAGGTTGGCATCAGGGAAAGATGAGCTTTGCTCCTAACTTTGACGAGAGCTCAAAGCGCCAGAAATCACGTGGGGCAGAGAAAGAAGCTGTGAAATTTGTCCTTGACCTACACTAGCAGGGGAAGTACCGGTGATGAAGGCAGGCACTGATCCAGTGCCTTCTCCTGGCTCTACATCTAACCAGGAAGTGCAACCTAGGGCACGGAGGCTTCATTCCCTCTTGTTTTCAACGCCTCACAGAGAAGCGGATCTCAGTTTTGGCCAAGTAAAACTAGACTTCATTCTTTCTTTTCCTGAGTCTGAAAGATTAAGAAGTATTAGAGTTAAAGCAGATCAAACTAAACCCACTCGAGGTACACACACCTCTATAAGGGTAAGCAAACAGAGGAAAAAGAAGACACAGAGAAAATACTTGTTGGGGATTAAGGAGGGCACTTGAGATGCATACTGCATGTTGTATGGAAATGTTGAATCATTATATTGTACACCAGAAACTAATGCAATGCTGTATGTTAACTAACTGGAATTAAAATAGAAACTTAAAAAAATAAAGAAAACACAAAGAAAAGATTCTGGTAAAGCAGAAAAACAATATGAAAAATCCAGCCAACACAGCCTGTGAAATGAAATTCCTACATGAGGAACTCTCATTGGGATTCTGACCAAGTTTGAGAGGATGTGGCGTCTTTGCAGCTAGGGTAGGCAGTCATAAAAAGGTACAGATCTGAAGTCAGGCAGATTGTTTACAGACAAAAAGCAAGCTGGTTAAATTTTGAAATGTCATGAAAGAAGTGAACTGCAGAGAGTCTGCCACCGAACACTGAGTCACTCAAGTCAAAGGAAGTTGAAGAAAGTCTCTCAGAACTCAGAGGAAAAGCATCCTGACCCTAAATGGATGGAAAAAAGAAAGGAGACATGTTTTGTGTATTCAGAATAACAACAGTAAAAAACAAAACAAGACAAAAACAGATCAGGGAGAAGAAATCACCAAAATGAGAGAAAAGAAAGTCATTAAAATGAGTAAGGGTTAATATTTTATGTAAAAGGTTTAGCACGTCCCAGGAAAGATTTATTTAATAAAGTCATTTATTGGATGAAATTATCAAGCACCTTTACATCATGGCCCTGAGCAAGGGCAGACATGGTCCCTGTTCCAACAGAGTTGAGTCCACTTCTTAAGAGAGACAAATCATAATCAGCAGCATGAAGCATGGAATTCTGGAAGAGAAGTGACAAGCTTATAAGAAGGGCACTTTAACTGGCTTAGGGGATCAGGAGTGATTTTTCTGGGAGACAGGATATTTTAGGAGCCTTGAAGAATATCCAGGCATTATCTAAATGAATAAAAAAATCTTAGGGGCACCTGGGTGGCCTCTGCCTTCAACTCAGGTCATGATCTCAGGGTCCTGGGATCGAGCCCTACATCGGGCTCTCTGCTTGGCCGGGAGCCTGCTTCCCCTTCTCCCTCTGCCTGCCTCTCTGCCTACTTGGGATCTCTCTCCCTCTGTCAAATAAATAAATAAAATCTTAAAAAAAAAAAAATCTTAGTAGGCAAAAGGATGTAGTCCAGGCAGAAGTAACAGCCTAGGGAAAGTCTCAAAACTGAAAGATAGTGACATAAACAACAATAACAACAACAGCAACAACAATAACAAAAAAATTCCCGTAAGCCTGGGTAATCAAAGAAAAGATGAGTTGATAGGCTGAAGGGAAACCAGAGGCTGTGTTACAAATGATCTTGATCTTGTTGTCTCTAGGACTCACTTTACCTATATGCTAGCACTGAGGACATAACATAGAGATAAGGACTTTTAGTAATGATTACATATATATTTTCAAAGGGACTCTCCAGTGATAACATGAAGAATGAGCAGTGGAAGAACAGGACTAATTGTGGGAGACCAATTAGGAGGGAATTTAGGGAGTGAAAGGTAATCTTTAGTGGCCCCTGGAAAGGAGAGAAGTAGGTAGATGTGAGGCATTTTCAAGAGGTAGAAGGGACTTTCAGTTAATCAGATGTCAGTATCAGGAAGAAGGGGGAGTCGGGGATGACAGCCATGTGGAAATGCCATGTGGAAAATCTTATCCCTGCACCCCCAAGTATTTGGAAGGGTATTTGAAAGGGAGGACTACGTTTCAAACATGGTATGACCATGAAATGATAAAGGGTTTACAAGCATTTCTCTCTCTTTGAAGAGGGGCTTTGATTGGCAGAGTAGAGCTTTCTTGGAAGAAGGAGGGGAGATTTAAGAGAAAGTATAAAGACATATGTGGAAAAGGGATAAATGAATGAGAACTGGTTGCATCTTATGCTTTGGGAAAGAACAAGAGATGTGATATGAGGTATGAGACATGATGAAGTAAAATGAGAACCACATCGAGGTGTATTCCAGACATATTTTTTTAAATGTCATGTTTAGTGGAAAAATGCAAAAAGTATGTAAGCAAAAAGAAATCAACACCAAAGTGGGAGCTAAGAGCAGTGTGTCACCAGATGGTGACTGCAAATATCCGACAACTGTGGGACAACACTTACAGATTTTGAAGTGGAAAGATTGTGAGACCAGAATTTTATACCCAGCTGTTGTTTATATCAGAGGGTGCTAAAAATTCTTGGAAACGCAAAGATGCAGAAAATACAGCAACCAACATATGCTTCTCGTAAATGTACTCAGAGAACTCTAGTAAATTAAGAAATGAATCAAAGTTAGGAACATGCTTTCTGTACCAAGATGGAAGAGCGAGCAAATATACACCCCATCAGTTCTTGTTCAAATCCCAGGAAAATGACTAAAGGAGAAAAAGGATGAAATTAAATCCTTAGCAGTTCCAGAAAACAGAGAAGTTTTTATCAGCAGAAATTTTAAGGAATTTTAGAAAATTATAAAGTAGATTGGTTTGATGGAAAATAGAGCCAAGAAAATCACAAACAAATAGAGACATCTGGAATGGGTCACTGAAGAAGGGAGTACCAGTCTTCCCCACAGAGCCCTGGAAACATGCCAAGATCATCATCAACAAGAGCTGGAAATATTTGTTGAACGATGTTAAATGAATGAGCAGCCTGTGTGGCAATTAGCAGTGTAATTAATTGAAGGGTTGCCAGCCCAGCTGGACTGGTCCTCAGCTCTTGTGCACAGAGGGCTGGCTGCAGGATTTTCTCTTAGGATGTAACAGATGAGATGAACTGTATAAAGTGGAGATTCTGTCTCCCAGAAAGGGAAAAATAATTCCTATTATTATTCCTTTCCTAATCAGTTGTGCAGACCAGTGACATGACCTAAAATTCCCTTTCAGAGAATTATCTTGCTTGGCTTACTCTGATTTTTTTTTTTTTTTTTAAGGTAAGACCTTCCCCTCCTTATAAAGAAGTCCATTGGCAAAACATTCTCACCCATCCACCCAAACCGGACTCGAATATGGTCGCAATCAGAGCAGAGTCCTGAGGTAGGAATGGGACCCTCCACAGTTGCTAAGGAAGGCAATTGCCGAATGACCAACGTTGATTCACTCTAGTCCTTCATTCATAATTATAAATGGACATAATTATGAATGGACATAATTATAAATGGACAAGCAGACACTGAGGGAAGGCAAACCATCAAAGAGAAGCATCTATAGGCACATGTGGACTCGATGGGACAGATGGTCCCTGAGGGATTAACAAAGGCAACAGAGGACCATGTGGTTCTTCTCTCTTCTCTTATTGATTTGTTGTATCATACTGATTGATTTGCAAATGTTGAACCACCCTTGCATCCCAGGGATAAATACCACCTGGTCATGGTGGATAATCTTTTTAAAGTGCTGTTGGATCCTATTAGCTAGGATCTTGTTGAGAATCTTGGCATCCATGTTCATCAGGGATATTGGTCTGAAATTCTCATTTTTGATGGGGTCTTTGCCTGGTTTGGGGATCAAGGTAATGCTGGCTTCATAGAGTCTGGAAGTTTTCCTTCTGTTTCTATTTTTTGAAACAGTTTCAGGAGAATAGATATTATTTCTTCCTTGAATGTTTGGTAGAATTCCCCAGGGAATCCATCAGGTCCTGGTCTCTTGTTTTTTTCGAGGTTTGTGATCACTGTTTCAATCTCGTTACTAGATACTGGTCTATTCAGGTTGTCAGTTTCTTCCTGTTTCAGTCTTGGAAGTTTATAGGTTTCCAGGAATACATCCATTTCTTCTAGATTGCTTAACTTATTGGTATATAGCTGTTGATAATAATTTCTGATGATTGTTTCTATTTCCTTGGTGTTAGTCATGATCATTCTCCTTTCATTCATAATTTCATTAATTTGGATCCTCTCTTCTTTTGGATTAGTTTGGCCAGTGGTTTATCGATCTTATTGATTCTCTCAAAAAACCAAATTCTGGTTTCTTTGATATGTTCTACTTTATCTCTAGTTTCTAACTCATTGATCTCTGCTCTGATCTTGATTATTTCCCTTCTTGTGCGTGGGGTTGGCTTAACTTGTTGATTTTCCAGTTCTTCATGGTTTCATTTATGTGTGGAGCATAAGGAAAAACATGGAAGACATTGGGAGAAGGAAAGGAAGGGTGAATTGGGGGAAATCAGAGCAGGAGACGAAACATGAGAGATTGTGGACTCTGAGAAACAAACTGAGGGTTTTGGAGGGGAGGGGGGTTGGGAGGTTGGGTGAGCCTGGTGGTGGGAATTGAGGAGGGCACGTATCGCATGGAACACTGGGTGTGGTGCATAAACAATGAATCTTGGAACACTGAAAAAATTAAATTAAAATAAAAAAAAAAAAACAAAGGCAGCAGAGGATAACTGAATATATCAGCAGGGAGCATCAAGAATATTTGAAAGAATATTGAATAGATAGACTGAGAGATAGACAGGCTTCTTTGAAAATGAGTCAACTGATGAATAAGAGTTTGACAGTTTTTGAAAATTAATTAAAAATTAATGTAAGAAGTTCTATGAAGAAAAAAATACCAGGAAGGACTGAGTACTACTGTAGACTGGGCTACAAAGGAGTCATGAAGGCATCTCCTAGAACATAGTAATAGCAAAGATATAAAAACTATTGCTCTTACTTTGTAATTAACCTTTTCCCACCTCCGAAAACATGTAAGATTGCCTATTTTTGGAATTCAGCCATTTCACTGTTGGTATCAAGTACATTATGGTTTATTACATGGTTTGACTTTTTTTTTTTAAGAACAGATCGATTTTCTTTTGTAATGTGTGATTTTTTTGTAAAGATTTTTTTTTTAAGATTTTATTTACTTGTTTGAGATAGTGAGTGAGAATGAGAGAGAGAGAGAGCATGAGTGGGATGAAGGGAGAAGCAGGCTCCCCTCTGAGCAGGGAGCCCATCATGAGGCTCCATCCCAAGACCCTGGGATCATGACCGGAGCTGAAGGCAGACACTTAACCAACTGAGCCACCCAGGCGCCCCTGTAATATTGTGATTTTTATACTTCTCCAGTACTTGCCTTTTATTTTTGCCAAACTGCTGCTTCATGCTTCTTTAATTACTCAGTATATTTGCCATGTCTCTTAACTTTTCCAGGGAAGCGACACCATGTCATTGTGTTTTAAAGTATTTAAATATGTTCATGGGGCTTGGAAAACACAATTACAGGTTTTCCTTCATGTCATTTCCTTCTTTTTGTTCATCTGAACTTTTGAAAATACAATAATGACAAAGTTTTAAATAGGAAAAAAACATTATTTTTAAAAATACACCATTCAGGGGCGCCTGGGTGGCTCAGTCGTTGGGCGTCTGCCTTCGGCCCAGGTCAGATCCCAGGGGCCTGGGATCGAGCCCCACATCGGGCTCTCTGCTCGGCAGGAAGCCTGCTTCTCCCGCTACCATCCCCTCTGCTCTGCTCGTGTTCCCTCTCTCACTGTGTTTCTCTCTGTCAAATAAATAAAATCTTTAAAAAAAAAAAAAAAAATACACCATTCAGCCGAGTTTCACTCTTTGTTATTTTTATTGTTGTCCTTTACTTCTTTTCTCTTTTTAGGAGAGTTTTGGGTGCTTTATTATAGAGATGCAGACACAACATGTGAAGAGTCAAATAGATCTACGGGAGTTGATACACAAATTGTCAATTCTTTTTTAGTCTATTCATCTCTCCTCCCCCAAAAGTCACTATCTCCTCTTCCAGCTGATTCCTGTGGTGTTTTCCTGCATATCTCTAAATAATGTGTTGGTCTTGCTGCTTTCTTGATTTTTCAGCTTTATGCATTATCTTTTGACTTCCTGCTGAATAAGATGAGGCTATAACTGTTTTTCTCCCCTTAAGCACCCTCCACAGAAAACCACCCTTCTCTTTTCCTTCGATCTTTCCATATCATATTTCCATTTTAGCTTCATTGCTTACGTTGTTATGATCATGTGAATGCTACCGAGAGCTGAACTCTGGTGACTTTTCCATTCCTGTGCAACTTTTTACATTTCCTGGAATCAGTAATTATCTTTTTATTCATTTGTGGGCTCAATTTTCTATGTACTTATCACGAATATGTTTACCCCAAACTCTGCACCAGTCATCTGAATCTCTTCTCAATATATTCATTCACATTAGTCATCCTAAACCTTTAAATTTTTAAAGATTGATTGGTTGATTGACTGATTGATTTAAGAGAGAAAGAGAGCATGAGCAGAGTGAGGGAGAGAAAGAATCTCAAGCAGACTCCCCACTGAGGGCCAATCCTGATTCAGGGCTCAATTTCATGACCTTGAGATCATTACCTCAGCCCAAACCCCAAGAGTCAGATGCTTAACCAACTGAGCCATGTAGGTGCCCCGTAACATTTCAATGTTTTTGAAGAACTTTCTCCATGACTTGTTACAGTGTTATGGTTTCTTCTGCAAGGGTAATCCTAGGTTCTCTAATCTACTCCATCTTCCTGGAGATTTGTCCTTATTTCTCTCTTGGGTTGGATACTCTGTTTCTTTGATCTTATGATCAAAGAAATTTACTGGGGTTAATTTTTGGGTTTACTCCCTCATTTTTGTGGGGCATATCGTCTTATAACTTTCCTTGGAGGGACGAAAAGGAGATAAATTTTTTTAGACCTTCAGTTGCTGAAACTTTATATTTTTGCCCGACACTTGACTGTTAGTTTAGCTGGGTACATACTTTTAAGAATAGGAATAGGGAAGGGTGCCTGGGTGGCTCAGTTGGTTAAGCAACTGTCTTCGGCTCAGGTCATGATCCTGGAGTCCCAGGATTGAGTCCCACATCAGGCCCCTTGCACCGCAGGGAGCCTGCTTCTCCCTCTGACCTCTCCCCTCTCATGCTTGCTCTCTCTCTGAGATAAATAAAATAAAAATAAATCTTTAAAAAAAAAGAATAGGAATAGGGAATTATTGCATGCTTTTCTTTCAGAAGTTTTCAATATTTGCTACCAAGAAATCTGAGGCCCGTGGGATTCCTGATCTTTTGTGTGGAACTTTTCATTTAGTTTTCCTCTCTGAGAGACTACAAGGTTTCCTATTTGTACTCATTCTTTGCCTGCCCAGGCACATTGAATAAAAACTAATTTCTAAAGTGCTTTCAACCAAGCCTTCTTATTTTAGGCCCTCCTCTCCCTTTACCTCCACTTTGGAAAGTAGCTGGTATGTATACTCACTGAGGCTGTTAAGGGTTCTGTGGTTTAATCTGTTTTCTCTACTGCTGGCTTAGATCTGGCCTTTTTTTTTTTTTTAAGATTTTATTTATTTATTTGACAGAGAGAGATCACAAGTAGGCAGAGAGGGAGGCAGAGAGAGAGGAGGAAGCAGGCTCTCTGATGAGCAGAGAGCCCAATGTGGGGCTCTATCCCAGGACCCTGAGATCATGACCTGAGCCGGAAGGCAGAGGCTTTAACCCACTGAGCCACCCAGGTGCCCCAATCTGGCCTTCTTGAATAAGTCTCTTATTATTTATCCATCTGCTTTTAAATTTTAAAATTTTGTTGTTCTTTTCCCCTCTTCTCTCTTTGTGTTCATTTTATGAAATCTCCCTATATTTGCCTTTTAACGGGGTTTTAGGAGGGAAGGAATGTACATGCATGTATTTAATCTGCCATCTGTATCTGGAAGCTGATATTTTAGTGTATTTGCTAATGGAAATAATTGTGCAGTATTGTACCTGATTTTATCCAACTCTCTAAATGAGTGAAGTCTTGGGCATCTGTGTTAATCAACATAGACTGGTAACGGGCTGCAGCAACAATAAACCCAAGACTTGAGTGGCTTCGTGGGATAAAAGTTTACTTTCTACCTTTGTTGAATGTCCATTATGAGTGGGAGGGGCTCTGCCCCTTGGCCCCTGGGGTTTGACAGAGGCTCAACCATCTTGCAGCTGGACAGTCTAAAACATACAACCTTCCTGGTTCCCATAGTCGGGACAGAGAGAGCCGGGGAATCTCATATTGCCAAATGAATACTTTAGCCTGAAAGTGATATGGTCATGTTATGTTGGCCAGAATGTTTCAAGATCATGACTTCCTGGAAGAAGCAGGAAAGTATAATCCACGCGGTGTTTGAAAGGAAGAGATATGAAGGGAGCACAAGAAGTCTCCACCCTGGCATCTGTCATATACCTTTAGATAGACACCGACCTGAGAAGGTGTAGATCCAACTCAGTTCAGTGGCTTAAAAGGACAGGTAGCTTATTTATCTCTACTGTAACACATCAAAATGAGCATTCAAAGTTGGTAGGTAGCTATGCCCCATACCAGATGTATTTCATCTTCATAACACTGTTTCTGAGACTCAGAGAAGTTATGTAACATGCCAAGAGTCCCCTTCCTGATGGATGGGAAGTATAGAGACAGAATACAGATAGTATAGATAGTATAGATATCTATACTGGTATAGATAGTATAGACACACTAGGGCTAAGTGTGGAAGATCTTAACACTAGGCCCCCAAACTTTTCCTTCAACATCTTCCCACACCCTTCTTCCATGGGAGATGTGCCACTGTGTTTGAAAGCATAAGAAAAGGTGTTTATGGAAAATGATGAAAGCTGCCAGCAAGGGAAAAGACAGAACATTGTGGAAGCCTCGTTGGAGAGACGATGAAGAAGATTTCATGCTGGGATTCTCTGAAAAAAGAAAAATAAGAAAGGAAAAAACCAAACCACTAACCATGGTGCTTCTGTGGTTACTTTGGTGGGAACTTTGACTCCATGTAGCAAAAGCTGGAAGGCTTTGTACAAATTGCTTTCAAAGCATGTGATCAAAGTGTCCATTTTTACAAGCAGGAATTGCTTAACCATGGATTAGCCATCATGTGATTTCAAATAATACACACTAAGTGGGAAATTTTCTTCCTGGTGTTCCTAAATTCATTTTCTTTCAACATGCCTCACTTAGAGATGATAATCAAGCTTCCAAATGTATGGACTTAAAAGATGAAATCTTAAAATCCCGAAATACAGAAATGTCAAGGGAAGTAACAGAGACTGCTAGCTTCCCCTGATCCCACAGTGCTCCTTAGCATCTCCTGATAATCTGTGAGATTTACTCCATTCAAATCCCGTGTCAATTATAAGAAGCATCATAGAATGGAAAGACAAACCCTTTTAAATATAACTTTGGATCACGATGTTCTAACTGAAAGTTCAAAAGTCTCCTAAGAAAATTAATTTTAGAACAGACGGAAGCATATTAAGTGGACGGTTGTGACCAGTATTCGGAGGTAATTTTCAGCTGACTAATGGCGGGCCAACTAGCGATATTTTGGCACAATGTGGAGTGGAAAATGCTTCTGGGTCAGCTAGAGCTGTAGATCAAAAAGGGCTTCATTTCACTGGGAAGCCAGAGGATGCTGTGGGAGGAGAGGGGAGAATTGTTTCTGCAGAAGCTGGGGGTGAGCTCGATGGCTGAAGGAAATAGGTTCTCAAGTGTGGCCCAGACTGAGAAGAAAATAGCAGCTGGATGAGATTGCCCCTGCTGTCAGGAAACTTGATTTGGATTAGAGTTTTACAACATCATGATACGAAAAAAAAATCTTAGATTTCTCTGGGAGCTAAAACCTGGGCCCTTTAGAGGTTTACACTGTGTCCATAATTCCCATTTTTTTTAAAGCTCTATAAACCGACTGTAAGGTAAACACGGTTGCTCTCATTGTTGAAAGCAAACATAGCTTCCAAAATAAATTCAGGAAGCCAGTCACTTGTCCTGAATAATTACTGGGTTTGGGTGTCCCGTCCACCTTGATCAAAATTGAAAAGTTGACAAAAGTGGTAAGTGACTTACTCTACCATGGTCTCTTTCCTCTCTTCGTCATCTAGGCCTTCTACCTACTCAAGGGTTATCATGCCTCCCAAGCTAGTCCTAGGCAAGGAGTGAATTAATGTGTTTAATGATTGGAATGCCTTCCAGAGTATGAGCAAGTTTCAAAAGAAAACAGGTTTCAGAAGAAGAAATGGCAAGACAGGATTTTGATCTAATGCTAAATGGTGGGTTCACCCCATTCATTCATTCATTCATTTGGCGAGGGACTCGCGGGTGAATACGGAGAGTGTCTTCACCAAACATTTGAAGGCCGACCCTGAACCAAGCATCACATTATCTAACACTGACAATAAAAACCTACTGAAGTAGGTGTATTGCATTCTCTCTGTCACAGATGAGGCGAAACCTGTGGTGTGGGACATTGATGTCACGTCTCGGGCCAAGCAGATTCGAACCGAGGGAGAGTTGCTTAATAGCAAAGCCTGTGTTCTTCCTTCTCCACAACAGGCCTGGGATTAGAACACAAGGTAGAGGCCTGCACCAGGCACCTTGCGACAGCCAGCATGCCCCAGTGTCCCAAGGGTGGCCTGGAGCGAGCCTCCTTAGGCCGAGGGATTCTGTAACATTCTGAAGCCTCCTAATGCCAACTGGAATCTAATAATTAACGAATCATTTCTACTCATTAAACTTCTAAAAATTTTAATTATAAAGATGTGGAATTTCCTCCTGACTATGGTTGTTGTTTTGTAGGCAAGAGGGTGGTCTCCGGCTACACATCCTCATCACTCCATTTCCTGTCCCCACAGACACCACATCAGTGGACACACTTGGACAGAGGCCTCAGAGCTGAGAGCCGTCTGTGTCAGCTGGTCAGGGAAGCCGTTCTCTGTGTGTGTGTGTTTGTCTGTGGGATGGAAGTTTTTCCTCAAGATGTCCCCTCTTCTCCGGAAAACAGCTTCTGTTCTTCACGACAACACCAATTCCAGAGTGGACTACTTACCGGTCACTTGCTGTGGAAAGTAGGAAGGTAAAGGACACGTTTCTTGAAGATGTAACCCCACGGAGATGCGCGCTCTGAGGATGGTTCCAGCAATATCTTAGGAGAATCCCCTTATCCTGTTCATTCCTTCCTGCAGCTGAGGTTTAGAGGTGCAGAGGTCCTCTTGGGACTCACCAGCCCATTACTGAGCCCTGTATGAAAGGCATCCATGTGAAAGTACCTTTTGTTCGTTTCACCATGAAGCCGATTAATATCTACGACCACATTTTGGATACTCCAGAGTACTGGAGTATCCAGTGCAGAACATTAGCTTGACCTAACGTTCACAGCTGGACCTCAATATTATTCCAAGGCTGTCTGATGCCCACGTCCAGGCCACTTTGTTTCTCCGGAGCACATAATTCCCCAGGACACCAACCACAGACAAGATTACGCTGAGACAGTGATGGAATGAAACGAACAGGGCCACTTCCTAATTTTGTCTTGGATAAAAACAAGGTCACGGTGACATCCACAAAATACCAAATGATAAAATCGCCCCACTCTCTGACAGCATCCAAGCCAGAGGGGAGCCTCGCTTCTTTAGACCATTCCCCAAATAACCCCATCCAAAACTCTATTCCTATAATGAGTTCTTTCTAATATTCTCTTACTGAGACCCCTCCGCCCTCCCCGCTCCACACACATACAATTTTCTGTGGTGTAGGTTCTTCCTTGTGAAAGGAGTAAGAAACCCTGTTCTTTTAACTTCAGGTATATTCTTGTTGGACTTGGCTGCAGGTCATTGACAAACTTCATGGTTAACCCAAACTTTGCCATTGCAAAGCCAAAGTAATTAATGGTCTCCCTCTTATCCCTCTTCATCTCATCCAATGCTGGTGATTGTCACATAGATAAAGATTGTAAGGTGGGACAATTTCCCCTGCACTCTTAAGGACCCTAAGGGTCAATTTAAAGTCTTCTCACCAAGGAAAATGGTCAAACTCCACGCTTGCCAATATGGAGTACTGGTCTCTTCCATTCTTGTGGTGGGCTCTCCTGGTGGGTCTGGAGAATCACCTTCATTCTAGAAGACATCTGTACCCTCTAGACTCCACAGGGAAGGATTTGTACGGAACTGGCTAGTGGAATAATGGGAGGTACAGGTCACCCAGATGCTTCCTACATGGATAGAAATGTAGAGTTGGGCTCATGGGCAGACGTCCAAGGATTGCGGGACCAAGCCAGCAAGAATGCGCATGCGTGAGACAGAACCGGCGTAACGCCGCACAAGGTCAAGGAGTGCTTGGCAAATGGCAAGAGCATGTTCTTTCCAAAGAGGGGACAACTTAATTGGTACTTGTTGCTGTCATAAGGCAGTGGGGTCCCGGTGTGGTCAGACGTTTGGATTTTTCACGTGCAAATGTGCAGTTCACATTAAAAATGTGAACTTTCCTGGTTTTCCAATGGTGGTATTCAGTTCAAAGGTTTAATAATACCATGGATATTTTTGAAAGCCACGTAACAAAGCGAATTTAGACTGTTTCTGGTTTGTGATTCTGCCATATCACTTTCTCTTTTATAAAGGGAGACGAAAGAAAGCATAATAAGAATATTTGACTCGTTATTCCTAAGTCTACTTAAAAATGTTTTCTTGCTGTAGAAGTTATTCTTTGCATGTTTTCCTGGAAAAATAAAATTTTAAATATTTGGTTTTCCTTATAAATGTATGCAATTCTTAATGATTATTATTTCCATCAGGCTAATTTCTGTGACCAGTTCTATAATAACAAATAGGAGCTCAGGGAAATGAGCAAAGTCACTACTTCTTAGGTTGAAGATTACGGTTTGAGTTTATGGTAAATTTTTAAACAAAGGGATATCCTTTGTTTTGAAAATACTAAAAATATCAAAATTATATTCTTGGTTCTATTGGGCCCTTTAATAAATTTATTTGTTTCACAAGAATAAATCCTACAAATTTATTTAAAAGTTAAGTAAAAGGAAACTATAAAGCTATAAAATAATGATTTACAAGCTTCCCTTATATAGCAAAATGCAACAAAAAGAGGTGTTTTTTCCCCCATCCCATCACGATGTTTGTATTTTAAGGTTATGATGTTGTCCGACAATCAGTTGAGGTTTTGCTGACCTGATTGACAAATGGTGTAATTCTCTTTTCATATTACTTTTAAGAATTTCTCTGTGTTTTGGGGTTTTGTGTGTATGTGTGTGCATGTGTTTTGTTTTTTCTTGGAAATGATTGTTTACAACTTGGCAAAACTTTAGTACCCCCAGATGATTCAAAAAAAGAAAAATCTAGTCCTGTGTATCAACCCACTGTTTTATATGCTTGAGCTGGGAAAGGCACATAATATAATAGAATATAAAGACACATAATATAGCGCTTGCCCAACAAAGGCTTATAATCAAGACTCAACAATCAGAGACATAGAACAGCCTCAATGACCATTGAGTTCAGCTCCAAATAATGTTTGAGCAAATACTCATCCAATCTACTTTTAAGTTCTTCCAGTAATAGAGAACGTGCAAATCCCAACCCTTACTTTATCTTGAATAGCTACAGTAGAAAATTCTTTTTTGACAAAGAATTTTTTGGCAAAGACTGATGCATCTTATTTTTTTTTTTTGTATCTCGTTTTTCACATCGAGCCATACAAAATAAGTACAATCCTGCTTCCACATGGAAACCCTTTAGACTGTTTTTTTTTTTAAACAATTTTATTTTAAGGTTTTATTTATTTATTTGACAGGGGGAGGGGGGGAGACAAGCAGGTGGAGAAGAAGGCAGAGGGAGAGGGAGAAGCAGGCTCCCCACTGAGCAGGGAGCCCGATACAGGGCTTGATCCCATGGTTCTGGGATCATGCTCTGAGCTCAAGACAGATGCTTAACCAACTGAGCCACCCAGGTGCCCCCAAACCCTTTAGATTGTTGAAGATAGGTTTCATGTTCTCTCCAGTCTAAACCAAATACACTGAGTTCCACAGTGTCCTGACATCATGCCTTCTTCAGACCTGTTTCTCACCATCCTCTTTCTCATCATCCTGGCCAGCTTTCCTTCCTTGTGCTCCCATTTGTCCAAATCTGCTCTGAGGGGTGGGTCCCAGCAATGATGAGGCCAGTAAAGAGTGACACTGTGACCTCCATTCTCCTTCTCTCTATCCGGCATAAGCTTGTACTAAATGTTTAAAACTGATCTCATCAGGTGTTTGAAACATTTTGAGCTGATGTCAGCTAAAACTCACAAGACCTTCTCTTCGGAAGAGACATACCTGAACATTTCCTGCATTTGTGAAATCAGTCCCTTTGGTGCAAAGGCAGGCTCTTAGATCTGCTCTGGTGAGTTTCATCTGGTTAGATTTTGCTTTAGTCTTGAAATGGCCCAACGTCTTGGGCTGCTTGGAGCTTTGTGCTCGGATGGAACCTGACAACCCGCTAGGAATGAGCTCCTTTACAAAACCTTCTCTTTTGAACTACCTAATTTTTTCATACTCTTGTTATTTTTTTTCCTTGTTACTCATCCTCCCAGTGGAGGCTTATATTTATTTATCTTGCATTCGGAATCTGGAGGGATGTGTTCAAAAACGTGCCTGAGTTTATCTTCAAATATTGAAGGTCCAGATAGAGACACTAAGGAAGTTCAGATTTATGCCGGCTTTACTGTGCCAGATTAGAGTTTCATCTGTGTGTGGGGGGGGGGTTGGGGGGATGAGATAGAGCTACAGCTGGACCCGGCTGTGGGATATCACCTCAATGACAAATCGTTTCCTTCCTTTGTTTGTTGTGGCAACGTGAAATGAGCTGGGACAGTGCCCCTGGTTGCTAACTGGTAGGACTTTTGGGAATTCTGAAACATCCTTTGGCCTTCAAGAGTATTCAGGATCCCAACGGCTATGGAGTGCTCTCGGCCTCAAGGGGTACCTTCCCTCCTTTTTTAGAAAACTCTCCTTCCGATGTTGCCCTTAGTCCCAGTGTGTACCTCATACCTCCACTGTGGTCTGGAGGGATTTTTGCTTGAGCCTCTAGAGGCTTTACATTCCTTGAGTTTTGAGGATCAGGTTCTGCTGGTATATAGAACTCTCACTAGAAAGCTTTGTTAATGATTATTGGCCTTGTTTATGACTAGGTACCAAATGTGCTCTTGGCAAAGAGCAGGATAGGAGGAAATAAGAACAGTATCAAATTGGAGACAAGTGAGTAGAAATAATCTAACAATGCAGAACTGTCAAAATAAAATTATATCAGGGCACCTGGGTGGCTCAGTTGGTGAAGCATCCAGTTGTTGATATTGGCTCAGGTTGTGATCTCGGGGTCGTGGGATCAAGCCCTGCATCAGGCTCTGTGGTCAGTGTGGAGTCTGCTTGAAATATTCTGTCTCCTTCTGCCCCTCCCTCTGCTCTCTCTCTCCAATAAATGAATGAATGAATGAATGAATGAATGAATGAAAATGAATGAATGAAAATGAATGAATGAATGAAAATGAATGAATGAATGAAAATGAATGAATGAATGAACTCTTTAAAAAAATAAAATAATACCATATTGCTAAGAGAGCTAGTCACTAACTAATCCATAGGAAATAAACATGTAATCAACAGCAATGTAAAAGAGTGGATTCTGTTCACAGATCAGGGTTGTAATGGAAATATATCCCATCATTTGGAGCTCATCTGAGATCTGGTTCGACTCCTGGTTCTTTGAGGAAGACCACCATCTTGGCAGGCCAGCTCAGCAAGGCATGGTCTTACCAGTTCCCACTGTCGTGAGCCCTGGGCACAGAGAATCCATTGTAAAATGCTTCCTAGTTTCCTAGATCTAATGGGGTTTGACACACTGATCCATTGCACCGATGCACCGTTGGGCTTCTCTTTAGAGTGCTTTAAAATGATCAACTCCCAGTGCATTATGGATTTTAAGACATAAGCTCTTCTTTTTCTTTTCTGGGGCAGTTAGGTCAGCTATGGAATTTCTATCGGAAGGGAGACATAATCCACAAGCCATTCTCACGCTCCAATCCCTGACATTCCCACCTGAGAGACAACGATGCTTGACTTTGAATCAAACCAGGTGCCCTTGAGCCCAGAGGAGAGCTGTTACTTGAGAATTCAGAAGCCAAAATAGTACCTTGTTAGTGAGAGGAAGAATTTCTTGCAGTCCAAGAGTGCTAGCTTAACTTCCAGCAGAGTCAGATAGTCAGTGTTAACGTGTTAAAACCACAGCAGAGGTGGGGCCCATAATGTCGACATGTCTAAAGACAAAAAGCTAACGTAAATAAAGCAAAGGCGAAGTCACCATGGTAAAGAGGAAAAGTTAAAAGGAAGAATAAAAATAAAATAAAAATCTTACTTGAAACAATAAGACAATGAAGTAAACCCTTATGAGTGAAGACAAAAGTAGAAAAATGAAAATACTTGGAAAGAGAAAGGAGCTATCATCACAGATAATAATAATAACAAGAAGAAGGAGGAGGGGGAGGAGAAGGAGAAACTTAAATACTTAAAAAAGTAATATTTTTATGTATCTAGCTCTTTTCTGGTGTTTTAGAGATACGGGTTTTTTAAGCTTCACAATAATTCTATGAGGTAGGTGTTATTATTATTTTCATATTATAGGCAAAGAAATCAAGTCACAAGATGTTACATTAGTACCTGGTGTTTTTAATATTGAGCTCTTTCTGGGCTTATATACAAGTCTTATAGCAGGACTTATCACCGTACAACTTATTTGATAGTGTCTTTCCCTCAATAATCATATCCAAGATTGCAACAGGTCCTGTAAACTCTACCTTCCAAATAGATGCTTAATTTTTTACTTCTCTTCATCTCTCCTGCTTCTCTCCTCGTCAAGGGCACCATTATTTTACCCAGATGATAGCAATAGCTTCTAGTTGGCCTTCCTCCTCTCTTTTTCTCTTATAATCCATTCAACAATTAAAATAAGCTTGCAAAAGAAATTGAATCCCATTTCTTTCTTGATTTAAACTTTCCAGTGCTCCCCTATTGTAACTTAGAGCCCATTCTAAGCTCCCTACCCTGGTTTCTAATTCTTTGTATGATTTGGCCTCCCTAACTTCCTTTCATTCCATTCTGTTTCACTTTCTTTGTGGTGTAGGGTTCAAATTCCAATTAACATGTCCTTTACTTTAGTAGAAATCTATCCACATGCCCCAGAGCATTGGCTCTCTAAGAGAGTTCAGGGTCCTTGCCACTTTTGCTCATCGTATCTGATTTGTATAACATCAGAATGATGGATCAGCTTGGCTGTTCTTTAAAATGTCAAGACAGTCAATTATTATTGACTGTAATATATGAAATTATATTATGGCAGAGAGCAAGAGAGTAACGTAGCCCTGAGCAAGAGTGTGAACATGTACTTACTGCTGTCTTTCTAACATAAAAGCAAATTGCTTGTGATTCTTCTTTACTGATAGATTTGGCAAAGAACACATTTACGAGGTTGATAACCACACACCAAATACCAGAAACTGTGATGTCCTGTTCTAGTGAAGATCTCTCATCTGACATGGCAGCTGAAACTGGGGCTGATTTTAGGCTTACAGAAGTTCCCTTTCATCCACCTTGATTCATCTGGTGTTTGCTGGGACTAGACAGTTTAATTAAAAGGGAATGGGGCGAGACCACCAGCTCTGCCTCTTTCAATGTCTTTGATGTTGGTAGTATGCAGGATTCGTCTAATTTACAAACTTGGCTGGGGTACTGGGGAATGGGTAATTTCTGGATCTTATACTGGTTCTCTTATCATTGATGATTCTCATGGTATAACCTAGAGAACCAATGTGAGAGTTTTCTCATGGTTAAATATATTCATCGTAATTACCTACTTGGGAATTAGACAGCCACTCGGCACTCCTTGCAGGATTCCCTTTCTACCAGGCTTCACATGTGCTGGAATATACTTTAACTAGAGGCCCATATTGACACTTAAGGTTACCGGATATCTGTGTCGGTTAAGATTCCTTGTCTAACTATCCTTTTAAAAGCTGAGTATGCCCATTTCCCTGGTGTACGGTTACTCTGGTGAATGGCTACAGCTTATTTAGGAAGAGCATTGGGGAGGGCTGACGGGATATGCTTGTGATGATGCTTTAGAGTTCTTACTCAGGAGGCTGGTATCCATTTTCATGAATAATTCCAGGTTTGCGATCTGACTTAAATCTAGAAACCAGCTAAGAGATCTCGATTTTCCATTACAGCTAATGTCTCCTAATTTCAGTGCCCCTCATTTATTTTCCTTTTCTTTTTACAATTTCAGTAACACTCCGGTTGGTAGTCTATAGGTCTTGTCCCTTGGAACATCATGATCTTTCAGCACTTTATAGAGTTAGTCACTCTTATTGACTTTCTTCCTTTTCTACCCATGGTAGTAATAACCACTTTGTCTCTGATGGCTAAGGATCATTGCCTGGGCTGCCATCATCCACACCTGTCATCCCCCCGACACAAGAGAGCCAAATATGTTGTCGGCTCCACCTACAAAGGCAGACATCCCTCTTATTGCCTGGAGATGGAAGTGTCCTCAGAGACTCCTTCCTCCTGGAGCGTATTATCAGTTGGTGGATTTTCTGATCTCATATGATGAATTTGTTCTAACATCCCCACTTCCGTGCACCTTCTGATATCTTCCTTAATACCACATTAAGGCGGTTCTAGCATCTCGACTTCATATGCTGTCGGTCATTTTTTTACCAAGCTTCAAAAGGTCTTCCCACCAGTGTTGAAGAATCCTTCCCAGGTGGTTTTGTTAGGACGTTAAACTGGTGTCCCTGGAGGATGCATCCCTGTCAATAAAGTGTCACTGGTCTTGTATTCCACAACCTCATTCTCCAGTTCAATGCTCTGAGGATTCACTAGCACAAGTTTTTCTTCCAGTTCTTGCTGGTGGGTGTTCACCAGGTGCCATAATTACTTTAGTCACTTCCTACCGGAAGCAGGAAGTGCATCAATCTTCCTGGGATATGGTGGGCTCCGACATGCATTAAACATAAGCCTGGAGGCAAGAAGACATGAGCGTAGATCCTGAAGGGGACGTACAGAATAGAAATACGAATTTCAGGACTCAAGGACACCAGTATTCATGTGAAACAGTATGATATTTGTACCTGTCCCTAAATTTTGGTCCCTAGTAAAGTTCGCCACTAAAAACAACAAAACAGGGGCACCTGGGTGGCTCAGTCGGTTAAGCATCTGCCTTTGGCTCAAGTGTTGATCCCAGAGTCCCTGGATCAAGCACCATATTGGGCTCCCTGCTCAGCAAGGAGTTTGTTTCTCCTCCCTCTGTGATCTGTCTTCACTTTCGCTCTCTCAAATAAATAAATAAAATCTCTTAAAACAAAACAAAACAAAAAAACCCCAACAAAATGAAACAAGAGACACAATTACAAAAAACTAGGCATTCTTAGAGTGGAGATAATTTCATAGCTTGAATATCTTGTTGCTTGGGATCCAAGGTTCTTCAGTTCAGAGATGATGTTAAAAAGGTACAAGAAACCAAAGTAAAGGTGTTTCCACTGGTCGATCTGTGACAATGTGAGGGTCGAAACCAAAAGCAGAAGTTACAGTTAATTAGACAAGTGTCGTGTCAGACTCATAAGTTAATCATGGTTCTCAAAAGAAAATTAATTTTTTTCCAGTTAATGTATTTTGGAAAACTTGTCTATGTAAAAGCAGACTATCAATGGAATACTTGTAAAGGAGTAAATCCCCAAGTTTAAACTGTCCTTATCCGTGAATAGCAGTAGGACACATGCTTTATAGAACAAATTGCAACAAAAGTATTTGAGGCTTTACAGAACCAACAATATGGTGACTGTTCACGTCGTTGTCATCTGGAATTAGATGAGTCCGTAAAACCTGCAAGTGGGACTTTTTTTTTCCTTTTAATGAGCATTTCTGAGGTCTTTTTGCTAAAACCATATTCTTACAAGTCATATTCTTACAAGGACAGTCATCTATTAAATAATATTTTAGTAGCTTCTTTATAAATTCGTAAGGGGCTACGTTGAGAGAACGCGGTGGAAAAAAAAAGTAGGCTCTTTCTTAGATTCCAAATGAGTGGAGTCCTAATCAACAGTGTGCTCTGGAGAATAATTCTGTTTCAGATTTCATCCCTGCCCGAGGAGAGGGTTTTCTATCCCCAACTTGTCAGCTTTGTGGACCACTCAGCTCTCTACCAGACTGCTCACTGGGCAAATCTCTCAAGCTTTCCTTACCCCAGAATTCCTTATTTCCGTTTCTGACTCACACGCTCGACTTTCACCACCTGAGCTGAAGTCTTAAAATAAGGAGGCTGTGCTGATCACCCGTTTTCTGCCAGGAGAAAAATGACTGAAATACTTTTTACCATCTGCAAGATAGAACTCCACTAAAGATCTACCCGGTGACAAACTCATTGTACTAAGAACTTCTCCCTCTTTCTTTCTTTTTTTTTTTTTTTAAGATTTTCTCTTCCCTCGTCCCTCTATTCCTTCCTTCCTTCCTTCCTTCTTTCCTTCCTTCCTTCCTCCCTCCCTCCCTCCCTCCCTTCCTTCCTTCCTTCCTTCTCTTCTTTCCACTGGGCATGGAGCTTACTTAAAAACACGCAAACAAAAGCCCAATAAGAGAAAACATAACTACTGCTACATGTACATGTATATTTGTAATTATCTATAAAAATATCAGGAAATGTATACATAAAATGAACACCATTGCACGGAGCACTGGGTGTGGTGCATGAACAATGAGTCTTGGAACACCGAAAAAATAAAATTAAATTAAAAAAAAAAAGAACACCCTTGGTTCTTTTTTTTTTTTTTTTCCATTTTTTTTCCATTGGTTCTTTCTGACAATAATTGTGAAATGGAAACCAAATCTTGGTTGAGGTGGGGGGAGGATGCAGAGAAGGGTTGGATTGTAGAAGAATATTAACTTTGCTTTGTTTGAAATTTAAAAAAGTGTTTATAGGTATAGTTAAGTTGATATAAATGAAATCTAAAATAGGTATAACTAAAATAAATTTTTATATACGAACATATAAAATCAATGTCAGATATCACAATAAAAGCCAAATTCAAATTTCCTTTATGGCTGTGGGAGGTTAAGTATAAATGCAGTTTTCTTATGTGTATTTTTCCAGTTTTTCCATACTTTTCTATAATAAACATTTACTACCCTGGAATAACAAAAATTTAAAAATTTATAAAGGTAAATATAGATAATAAAGAGTAAACAAGGAATCTCCAGATATCATTTTAATACTTTAATAATGTTAATAGTTCGACAACAATTATAATTTTAATTCCAAGTCAAAATTGTACAAAGTGCCTCTTTTACTTTATGCAAAATGTATAATACTTGCAGAAGCCTATTTGTATGGCTCTAGAACTAAAACCTATTATCATTAATAAAATAATAGGCAGAAAGTTTTTCTTGTTTTGAATGAGACTACTATCTATTACGACAGAATTTCTTAGAGCTTCCTGGAGGGTTCTCTTTGAAAATTATACTTCTAAATAACTTTAGGACATATTAAAATCAACCATCAGCCTGGAAAATAATATATACTCTAATTGAATATATGAGGTTAAATCCCATAAGGTGAACTGAATTTTAGTCAACTTTCCATCATAAGTTCTTAAGCCTTTTGAAGATATAGACTGAAATATATTTTATATCCACATGACAGGTATGACCCAAGAAATGCCACTGATTTTTTATACATTTATGAATTCCTTACCCTGCTCCCTAAGAGCAATCTCTTAGAAGTTTACATTTTGTTCTTCTTGCTCTTGCTTTTGAGATGCTGATATTCTGCCCACAGAAGTCACTATGATCACAAGACTAGTATCAAAGAGTTTCTCAAGATGTCTTGAAATGAAGCAATCTAATTACAGAGTCTGTTCTCTGATCCCTCTTGATGTGTCCTGGTCATTACACCCACCACAATCTTACAGAATGATGACAGCACCATGTCTGTTTGCCCACAGAAAAACCCCAAATTGATCTAAATGTTTGGGTGTCCCAGCACTATGTAGTCAGCCCCACCATCCCCCAATAAAACTAGCATGAACTAATGTCACCTCCCTTCCTGGGGCTGTAGAAAAAGAAAATGTGACCTGAATAAATAATGTATTGCAAATGTCAAAATAAATTTCAGCTAAAAATGATATTTTTCAAAGAGATCTAATGAGAAAACTGTTCAAAAGGCAGAGTTAGAGTTTCCTGGTTCCACATTTAATTAACTCAATCTGACTTTTATTATGCTTTGTATTATGTGTTTCCCTGTTCAGTAAACAAACAGCAGAAAATTAAACTAGGGCAACTGCCAACTAGCAGTAAATTTAATTGAAAAATAATAAATTGCCATGGGGTACCATAGGGTTTTGTGCAGATAAACTTATTTTTCCTGGAAAGTTTCCACTTGCGTTTGTCACAATTTGATATATAAAAGGAAAAAAAGACATGAAATACGGTACTTGATGGTAGATGCGTAAGTGTGGAATGGCCTTGGAGAATAATTCACAGGCTGGTTTCTGGGACTTTTAACGGATGAGCCGTGTTTCCTCCTAAAGAACGGAGCTGGCTTCCAGAGGAGTTCTGACTCTGCCCTCTGGGTCTGCCCAACCTGCTGTAACTGGCCCTATCAGCTTTCAAAGGAAGCTTACTGTGGAAGAAGCAGGAGTGTACATGATTTAGGGAAAGGGAAGACTATAGACAGAAAGGATACCCCTAAATTATTCCAGGCTATGTGCCTAATAACTGCCGAAGTCATTCAAACTTGATATGAATCAAAGGCATTTAGAAACATTTGGCTATTTATTTTCCTTCCTTGATATCTTTTCCTGGTGTATGGGTCCTCTGCTCAGGATTCTCTGTTAGAGGTTATGTCCAGGCAGGAGAGGTTTATATTATATCAGAAGAAAAATAAGGTCTTTCTGAGTATAGGAAAACTACCACATCTGGTTCTCTGTCTCCCAGTGTGGAGGGCAGGTGTCTGTTTATCTGATTGTACATTCTATCTTCTGGATCCAAGTGCTGGGAGTGGGACAAAACTCCCCCTTGCTTCCCCCAAATCTGCCCCCAAGCAGAAGTGGAGCCACTGGGTTCTACACGCAGACCATCTTTTCTCCTTTCACTCCTGCTGCAGGGAAGGATATTGCTCAGCTATTCTTCCAGATTTCTTTTTTTTTTTTTTTTTATTCTTCTAGATTTCTAGCAATAGTTCCTGTAATGGATCTTGATCCTTTCCGGCTTCTCTTGGAAGAAGCTTGGCATCAAAGAACGCACTGGTTGGTGTTAGATATTTGTTTGGACTCTTTATCCACTCCTTACTAGTTAAATAGATTTTGAAGAGTTATTTATTCTTTCAGTGAATATTTCCTAAGCACTAGCTATGCACCTGGCACTATTCTGGGTACTCAGGACTTAAAAAAAAAAAAAAAAAAAGACAAAAAAAGTCCTCTGACTTCAAGGAGCTTACACCTTCTTGGGGGAAAGGCAGACAGGCAAAATAAGTGAATGTATCATTAAGTGAGGCTTACTAAAGGAGAAATACGTGGAGTTCTAGAAACCAACAGCTGGTTGTGGTAAACATCCCTGAGAAGGTACCATCCCTTGAAGGTACCTTCAAGAAGGTACTTGAAGGAAAGGAGAATGTGACTTGAGGACATCTGAGGGCAGAACATTCAGGCAGAAGAAACAACTGGTTGCCATTGGCAGGACCGTGGCTGGGGTGGCCTTTGGAAGCCCACGGAGGCCAGTGTGGCAGTAATGGAGCGAAGGAGGCAGAAGGTGGTCAGAGAGGTAGCAGTGGCCAGAATGTACCAGCCTTTGCAGCTTCTGTAGGATTCTTAACTCTAAGCAAGGTGACAAGCTGCAAGAAGAGCTTGTCTTCTTCAAGCTTCTCCAAGCTGCCCAAGCTGCTTTGGGCAGAGGTGACAAGACCTCACTCTGATGCAATGTGGGGAGAGACTATAGGAGGCAAGAAGGGGGCCAGGGGGCCAGTTAGACATGGCTGCATTCAGTAGGGAAGCAATGGTGGCTTTGTTCAGCGTGTTGATCACAAGAAGCGAAGAGCTTCCAGAATAACCTAACGTTGGCCAGTTTCATAAGCACTACAATGAGGAGATAAAACTTATACTTGGTTATCTTAAGAATTGAAAGAATGTATGTAAAGGTATATAGTATGTAATAAGGGATCAATAAATATTCATTCCTGTTCCAAAGCTTCTCGCCTAAAAAGTGATGCCTGGAATCATGGGAACCATTGGGTTTTGCAGGCTTTGTAGTCATAAATTTAATTCAAAGAAAGAGTCAGAGGCTGTAATTTATAAGTCATATTTAATGTCTTTAAAATATCCACAAGGAACAATGCTGACAGCCATACAGAATTAATGGACATATTTATGTACATGAAATTATATTCTTTTTTTTTTTTAAAGGTTTTATTTATTTGACAGAGAGAAACACAGCGAGAGAGGGAACACAAGCAGAGGGAATGGTAGAGGGAGAAGCAGGCTTCCCGCCGAGCAGGGAGCCCGATGCGGGGCTCGATCCCAGGACCCTGGGATCATGACCCGAGCCCAAGGCAGACGCTTAACGACTGGGCCACCCAGGCGCCCCCATGAAATTATATTCTTGAAACAGTAATGGAGTTTACAAACCATATTCATGATAGTTGTTGGACCAGGAAGGTAGAACAAAGGAAGGAAGAGTAAAGGGAAGGAGGGAGATAGTTAGAAGGAAGAAACAAGCAAAGTAACCATAATCTACATGAAGCAGATTGCATTTCACTTGGAAATACAGCTTTTTAAACATTCATCAATCACTAGATGTTAATGGAAAATTATCCACATAATTAGTAACAGTTCTAGCTGACATTGAAATAGTACTTTATAGATTGTAAAACCCATTCCATGTAGTTATTGTATTTAGTTCCTTAAACGACTGTGCACAATAATGTGGCAGTTGTGCAATCTCTATTTTACAGGTGAGGAAATGAACATTCAGAGTTGCTTAACGATTTTCCGAAGGTCTCATGGCATGAATGCTGCAGGGCTTGGAGCCCAAGTTTTGGGTTCTGAGGATTCAGATAGCTACTGTCTTCTCCAGCCTCCATAAACGTGTATTGTGAATTTTCAATTTAATGGTGATTTTGTTCTTTTTATTTCAAGAGAAACACGTGGATTCTATTCTCACTCTGAAAATCCAAAAAATAAGGGAAAGCTAAACATTCCCTTGATTTTTCTGGCACCTCTTCCCAAGTGCTATGACCTACGTCAAGACCATTCACCTCGCACATAACTGCTTGTACTATTTTGGTGCGGATCCTTCTGGTTCCATTCCTGTACAAATACATATATTTGTACCTTTAGGGATATGATTCTACTTTATTTCATTTTCCATTTTATTTTATTTTATTTTATTTTTTATACCAAATAGGATGAAATTATTTCCTAGTAAGATAAGACTATATTTCCCTTCTGTAATTAATATTTCTCAATTATCTTCCAAAATGGATAAACCAATGGCAGTGCTATAGAAGAATTTGCTTCACATCTGCCTCTACTGGCTATTAATGGCTACTTTTATTTTACTAACCCAAGAGGGAAACATTCAGTGCTGTTTTAAGTTGCGTTGCTGAATTATAAGTGAAATTAAGCATCTCTTTATGTGTTCATTGGCTGTTTGCATTTCTTCTTCTGTGTCCTTTGTTAATTTGTCTTTTGGATGGTCTGCCTTCTTATTGATTTCAGGTTCTCTATATTTATCTGGTTATTAATTCTTTATGTTTAAATGTGTCTCAGTGGGTCTTTTTTGGCCTTTTATTATTCTTTATGATATCGTTTCCCATATAAATAAGTTTTCCATGTTAATATAGCCAGACTTTCCATTTACACGTTCTGTTTGGGTCATGTTTTAGAAGGCTACCCCTAGAAGCACAGGCAGGGGCTCAGTTGGTTAAGTGTCTGCTTTCAGCTCAGGTCATGATCCCAGGGTCCTGCGATCAAGCCTCACGTTGGGCTTCTTGCTCCTTGGGGAGCCTGCTTCCCCTGTCCTCCCTGCTTGTGCTTTCTCTTGCTATATCTGTTTCTCTCTCTCTCAAATAAATAAATAAAATCTTTAAAAAAAATAATAAAAGAAGGCTACCCTTATTCAGAAATTAATAAGCACTTTTATATTTGCCTATAATTTTGCTTTTTTATTTAATTCCTTAACTGAGCCTGGATTTCATTTCTGTGAGAACTCAAAGCTTTATTTTCTAAGCAGAAATATAGTAATTTCAGAAGCATTTAATGAAAAGTGCATACTTTGCCCAGGGATCTAAAACGTCACCGTTTGGGGTGTCCAGCTGGCTCAGTTGGAAGAGCATGTGACTCTTGATCTTGGGGTCATGAGTTGGAGACCCACATGGGGTGTAGAGATTACCACAAAAAATAATAAGCTTTAAAAATTAAAATAAAATGCCACCTTTGTCCTATATGAAATTCTTAAAAAAAAAATTGAATCTAGGGGCACCTGGGTGGCTCAGTCAGTTAAGTGTCTGCCTTCGGCTCAAGTTAGAATCCTGGAGTCCCGAGATGAAGCCCCACATTGGGCTCCCTGCTCAGTAAGAAGTCTGCTTCTCCCTCTGACCCTCACCCCAATCGTGCGCTCTCTCCCTTTCTCAAATAAATAAAATATTTTTAAAAAATTTCAATCTACTGTGCACTCTATACGTTTTAGAATTGATGCAGTTGGACGGACACATTTTAGAATTTATTTGTCCATTTACGTGAAAAATCCTATGCATTTGAAAATTCAAGCAACTCCTATAGAGCTCATACTTCAAATCTTCTTTCTCTTATATTCTCCTGCCCCAAGCGTAGGTTCTTCCTCAGAGGAAACCACTACTATTGGTATTGATTTCTCAGACCCTTTTCAGTCTTAAATTTAAGTACATAACAATATCTGAATAGATTCTCTGTAAAAAATAAAAAGGCCAAGAGAAAACCCCAAGTGCCTTTGACAGGCCTTTCCAGTACCGGTAGTCCCCATTTGTGGTCACTGCTTTAACAATGGAGTGGTTTTTCCTTCCACATGCATTTACATGTATGTAGACATACAAGATACACATAGGGCTCATGCTTAGCTGGCATCCAATGGGGAGGGTTCTATCAGCTATTAAAAATATTGATAGGCTTCGGGGCGCCTGGGTGGCTCAGTGGGTTAAACCCTCTGCCTTCGGCTCAGGTCATGATCTCAGGTCCTGGGATCGAGCCCTACATCGGGCTCTCTGCTCAGCGGGGAGCCTGCTTCCCCCTCTCTCTCTGCTTGCCTCTCTGCCTACTTGTGACCTCTCTCCCTGTCTAATAAATAAATAAAATCTTTTAAAAACATATTGATAGGCTCTATACTGTTTGATAAAGAGCTTCTGCCTCTGTTCCCCAGGTACCCTCCACTTGCTGGGCCCCCCACACCATCTTCAGCCTCCCCATTTCCAAGGCCCTGCAGATCCCTCATAATACAGCAACTGATGTTGCTCCAAAGAACAGGAGGCCCTTGGCACCCTGGCCAGCATATTTTGGTCTGTTGATTTCCTGCATACTAGTTGTTAACTGTCTTAAATGTGATCCCTGACTCCACAGTGCATACAGTAAATCTCTTAAGATGGACAATTAGGTTTAAGAAAATCAAGCTGGAGAAGGTGGTAGGCAGGATAACGGCCCCCCACCAAGGTTCACATCCTAATTCCGAGAACCTGGGAACACGTTGCATTCTCTGACAAGGAGTGGGGGAAGTCAAGGATACAGATGGAATTAAGTTACTATCCAGCTGACTTTGAGATAGGGAGAGAATCCTGGATTGTCTCGGTAGGTCCAATAGAATCACAAAAGTCTATAAACCAGAAGAAAGAGGTAGAAGTGTCAGAGTCAGAGAGAGACAGAAAAGCACCACCAGCCAAGGAATACAGGTGGCTTCTAGAAGCTAGGACGATAAAGAAATGAATGCTCTAAGGGGGACAGAAGGAACACAGCCCTGAATACACCTCGATTTTAGGCCACAGAGAGCCATTCTGACCTCCAGACCTGTAAGATAATTTGTGCTGTTTCAAGCCATTGACCTTGTAGTAATTTATTAGAGCCATGGGCAGAGGACTAAACATACAATGTACCATTTATTTTAGAATACAATTCATTTCAAACTACTCTGAGCTCTCTAATCTCTGAATTCTTTTTTTTTTTTAAGATTTTTGTTTATTTATTTGAGAGAGCAAGTGAGAGAGAGAGAGAGAGAGCGCACACTAGTGGGGGGAGGAGCAGAGGAAGAGGGAGGAGCAGGTTCCCTGTTGAACAGGGAGCCCAATGCAGGACTTGATCCCAGGACCCCAGAAGCATGACCTGAGCCAAAGGCAGATGCTTAACTGACTGAGCCACCCAGGCACCCCTAATCTCTAAATTTTTAGAAAACTATCCCTTTCTCATCATGGGGTTTAATGGACTATCTTTAGTTCTTACCATATTTGATCCGTGGCACCTGCCACTATAGAGACCTCTTTTCCAGAAATGCCTTCATCTTTCGTTTGTACGACCCTGCTGCTTCTCGGGTCTCCTGCCCCTTTCACTGTTAGCTCTGCCTCATAACCTCTTCCCACACTGTCCCCATCCCCCACGTTGTTCGGTGGTCTTCTTTGATAATCTCATCCACTCCTCTAGCTCCAATACCCTCTGCTGATAACTCTCAGATGCTTCTCTGGTTCAATTATGCAGATGATCCTATTGTTTTAATCTTCCTTCTCCTCTTTGATTTATGATTCTGTGACTTCTACAAAATCAAATAATACTTGAAGCTGGTTCACTGTTATCGACCTTCCTTGTTCTTTCCAGGAAGATGAGCTGGCTGAGGTCAATTGAGGTTGCCTCCTCTTTTTTCAAATTTCTCAGATCTAGAGGAATAAGATATAGTGAATCTCACCCTTTCTAGTCTGTCACGGATGCCAGTATTGTGTTCGTGTCAGTGCCGGGGTCATACTGTAGGTATGGGGACAGCCTAGGGGAGCTAATTCCCAAAGAGATGTATGGGAAAGAAGCAAGCCTACCACCACCATCACCACCACCTCCACCACCACCACCAACACTACCACCATCACTGCCAACACCACCATCACTGCCACCATCACCACCACCATCAGTACCAACACCAACATCACTGCCACCATCACCACCACCACCACCACCATCAGTACCAACACCAACATCACTGCCACTATCGCCACCACCACCACCGCCACCATCACCACCACCACTTACACCAACATCAGCACCACCACCACTGCCATCACCACCACCACCACCACTGCCATCACCACCACCATCACCACCACTGCCACCACCACCACCATCACCAATACCAACACCACTGCTATCACCAACACCAACACCACCATTACCAACACCAACATCACTGCCACCACCATTGCCACCAACACCACTGCCACCATCACCATCACTGCCACCAACACCAACATCACTGCCACCATCACCACTGCCACCACTGCCACTATCAGTACCAACACCAACATCACTGCCACCACCATCGCCACCACCACCAACACCGTTGCCACCAACACCACCGCCACCATCACCACCAACACCGCCACCAACACTAACATCACCGCCACCATCACCACCACCACCTACACCAACATCAGCACCACTACCACTGCCATCACCACCACCACCACTGCCACCACCACCATCATCACCAATACCAACACCACTGCTATCACCAAAACCAACACCACCATTACCACCACCATCACCATCACCACCACCATCACTACCAACACCGACATCATCGCCAGCACTGCCACCAACACCAACATCACCACCACCAACCATCACAACCACCACCACCATCACCACCACCAACACCATCACCACCACCACCACCACCACCACCACCACCATCATCATCATCACCTTCAGTACCGCAGCAGATCATACCTGAAAGGCATCAGATTGGCTAGGGAATGGGCTTCTGAGAGCTTTTGAGGAAGATTGGATGCATTCGAGAGAATGAAGAAAGCCCATTTTTTTTGCCCATTTGAATTCTAGCTTGAGCCATTCTGTGTCCCGGCTCCCTGAAGGACCTGTCTGGGGGATATCTGAATCTAACTTTACAGCTTGTAATTGTCATTACATATGGACAAACTGAAAGACTAAAACCGAAGAGCCAAATTTTTACTGAGACCAGAGTGTGACTCAGAGAAGCAGAGAGACAGAGAGAGAGAGAGAGAGAGAGAGAGAGAGATGATTTACTGAGATAAACAAAGGAGTTTATCCAGTGGGAGAGCAGGAGCGGACAAGGGAAGTTCTCATTTGGGCACTGTGGGCTCTGCATTTTTAGAGGGGCAAAGAGAAAAAGCCTGACCCTAACATCAATTACTCATGGCCTCAACTGAAATGGCTCAATACAACAGAGGGCCCTCTGCTTCTGTGCTATTTTATAGAGAGACTTTGGCTTCTCTAACTTATCCAGAGAGAGGGCTCTCAACTGGCCAGATCTGATCGAAGTCTATCATGAAAGATCCTGATAGACCAGAGAGAAGAGGCTTGCTGACTTTCCAAGAAGCTTAGCCAACAGTTTCCCCATCGAGTCGGACAGTTGAAGCTACAGATGGGACAGGGGCGGTGGGGCGGGGGTGGGGGGGGTGGGGAGGATGTGACAGAGTGACATGGAGTTGGAGTGGGCCCATGTCTGCCATAGGCCTTCAGCAGAGACAGCTGCTCACATCTGGTCTGTCCCAAGACAAGGGCAATGTTGGCAGCACGTATGTGGCCAAGCTTCCTAAGAGGTTCGTGGGGTTAGTTCTGAGAAGAAGCTATATCTTAGAGGAATGAAAAACAACCCTATTCTGGGACATACAGGAGATTTCCCACCCGTACTTACTTAAACACACAGCGAGCCTGGGTGATAATGACGGATTCTCATCAGAGACCTGGATTCTTCCATCATGGAGTAGGGTGAGCTCTCAGCAAGCAGACCCTTGCTTTTGAGGGGTCATGGAGGTGTACCAGGAAGACAGTGGCGTGTAGCAAACCGTTCTGAAAATTCATAATGAATCTCTTCTGCACTTTTGGGAAAAACCCTTCCCCTTAGCAAATTCCAAAAATAACCATCTTCCTGGGACTTGGGGGTGGGGTGTAGGGGATTGTTTCTGCAAGAGCACAGAGAATGAGTGCCATTTTGGGGTGTCCACACTAGGATTTTGGAATAAAATAATGAGCTGGAGAGCTGGGTTTTCTTGGAGGAGTTTCTGGCCCATCCTGATCCCTCTTTCTAAATGCAAAGATGATAACCCCTTCTGCTTAGATTATAGATGGCGGCTCCTAGTTGCTTTGCTCCTTATCAGGGAGAAATCAGTGAGTCGGCAGACTTTTCTAGGTCATTGTCATTCTGCTGTTTTGCTGTGGTTGCCGGGCGCTCAGGCTAGAAATCGGTCAGCAGCTCTCCCTTCTCCTGGGAGTAGCTGCGCCCTTATCTTGCAGTGTTGGCAGCCCATCCCACTCACCCTAATCTAATGTAGGGTCAGGATGGTGACTGCTAGCTTCCGCCCGACTTCCTTCTGCAGACACAGTGATTGGAGAGAAGAGGCAAAAACAGCTAACACAGTCGTTCCTTGAGATCTTTCAAGCTGCACTAGTAACGTCTTTTCGAAGAGAAGCTTGAGAGACATAAGATCAGAAATGGTTGGAGAGTTGGTTCTGGTGTTGTAAGGAAAACCATACAACAGGAATAAAGAAATCAAATACTCAGCCTGACGCGGAATCTAGCCATGAGTCTGGGCAGCATCCCACCCACAACCCCTGCCCCACGAATTCCACCAATCCAGAAGATTTTGCCCTTTCTGTAGCTGACCTACACGAGTCGATGCGCTTTCTTGTTTTGCCTGAACTTACTTAACTTTGGGCTCTTTTTCATGCCATTAAGAGTTCTGACTGTGGGGATGCCTGGGTCGCTCAGTCGATTAAGCATCTACCTTCAGCTCAGCTCATGGTCTCTGGGTCCTGGGATCGAGTCCCACATGGGGCTCCTTGTGCATCATGGAATCTGTTTGTCCCTCTGTCCCTCCTCTCCCCCTGTACCCCCTCCCACAAATAAATAAAATAAAATACAAAAGAGAAAAAAGTTCTGACCATACAGGGCTCTTCTGAGTGTCTGATTTAGAACAACATGGAAAGTGGTTTTCTCATTCTGTCCATGGTACGAAACCTTACAAAAGTAATCCTAATAGTTGAATATACTTCCTAGACAAGATTTCGCCGATGTTTGTCATTTGTAGAAAATTGGAAATAGTCTTTTTATGGACATTCGTCTCACAAACAATGCTAATCCTCTTTTGGAACGGGCAGATAAAAGGAAGAAATAGTTCCTCCAAAGACGGGAGATGCAGTGGTGTGATTCATCCGGCCTTTCTGCTGGGAATGATTTTGTTGTATCTCTACTTATTTTTCAGAGGTCGGAGAAGAAAAAAAAAAAAATGTTCGTTTCCTTTTGTGTGTTATAAATGGATAAAATTGCCAGAAAATCAACAAAGACTTCTGATGTAAACTTGTATTCCTTACAGCTAAGCCCTCCCCCCAAAGGCCTCCGCATACCTAAGGACCTGGGGAGGCAGATCTTTTTTCACAGTTCTTTCCAATTCTAACGAGCTCTGAAGAAGTTTACTTCAAAATAATCCTTCTGTATTAAGCGCTGGCTTATTGACAAGCCTTCCTTTATCGTAATTGTATGAAGTTTATTTTCTAAACGAAGGTTTATTTTTGCATGGAATTCTGAGGTTTCGCATTGTGTATATGAAGCAATTAGTTTGGGATTTTTGGAATTTATTTGAGACCAGACAGATGTCTTTAATTTACACACTCTCAGAGGTGACAAGCCCTATTAACATTTGAAAGCTATCAATTTGCTTTATCTTTGTTCTTAGGCCTTCTCCGCTCTGATCCGGGCTAACTCTGTGGTGTTTTTTTTTTTTTTCTTCTTTTTTTTTGGTTTGCTTGGGTTTTTTGTTCGTTTGTTTTGTTTTATTTTGTTTTTTCGTCCTGTATGTAGACAGAAGTTCAAGGAAAACATGAAAGATAGCATTGGTAATCTTATCACTGTCCAAACCTGCTGAGATACTCTAAGAACCATGGATTTCACCTTTATTAGGAATGCATTTTTTTTTTTCTAACTATAATTCCTCTTAGCAATCGTGGTTTGTGCCTCCTCTTTACCCATGTTTTTTTCGATCATGGTGGTGGTGACTGAAATCTGGTGCCGCCTTAGCTTACATTTCCTTTCTTTTAGGGAGTGATGGATTTATCCCAGGTCAAGGCAATGCACGCCTGCGTTGCTTATGCTTACGCATGCTTCTGGAATGTTCTTCCATTCACTGATCACATCCCTTGCGGATCAGAAGTCAGTGCACTCTCCTTGTTGATTTGGAGGACTGTTGATTGGGGAGGGGAGGGGAGGGTCAGTGAGGCTGTGGTGCTCATGTCTACCCTGAAATGGAAACCCTTGCCCCCCACGCCCGTGGGGTTGTGTTTTCCGGATTTATTTTGTTTGTTTGTTTCACGTACACGCTTCAGCCACTAGATGGCTCAGAAGATATGCTCAGGTGTTCTCCAGAGCCAGGATTTCTCCTAAAACCTAAAAGACCTGAATTGCTCCTCCTTTCTCGCACACACGGGAAGTCCACAACTGCGCGCCCGGGGTTGTGTTGATTAGAGGATTTAAAAACGAGGGCACGGCAGCCCTGGAACACGACCTGAGCAAACCCAGCCCCGACTATGCGACAGCCTTGTTGACGGGTTTGCTTTTTTGTTGCGGCTGCCATATTTTATTCTCTGTGAACATGGGGCGTATTACTACTGGCAAGGAGAAGATTAGGGGCTAACAGATGTCATCGGTAAAGCCAGATCAAAATCCAATGTAGAATGATTATACCTCCTGACGCGCTTGTTTGTGAAATGCAGGATAATCCATTAGGTACAGGTTGTCTGACAGCTCTAGTTTTAGTGACATGGTCCTCAACTTGGAACTCATGCCGTTTTCTTTATCTTGGATTAAGTTATTTACGTAGAAGCCCAGGAGACCTGAAAACACTTAGACCTGGGATTAGAAGGATACTTCCTTAACACAACTACTTCCAAAATATGTATCAAAATAGGGTAAAATATCAGAGCTGTTCCTGTTAAAGTGAGGAACATGATAGGTACACTTGCCTTCAAAATTTACCATTTTTCTTCTGGACACTCTAGATAAGGCGGCAAGTCAAGAAAAGTAGAAAAGATTATTAGGGGCAAAGGGGAGCCGAAATCGTAGTGTGTACATATATTATTTTCCACCCCAAAATAGAAGGTTATGATAAGGGAGCATGCCGGAGGAAGAAATTGAGGTCAGTGACAAAGAGATTGCACAAAAATCATCAAACTTAGAAAATTAATTGTATAAAAAGTAAACTACCCTATAAACAGCAATTACCAATTCAAATAAAACAAAATATATTCCATTCACAACAATGCATTTGCCATATGGCAAATACTACAAAACTTCCTTGAATGGCATAAAAATGCTTTTAAAAAAAGAAAGATGACTCTCTTCCTGGATGGGAAAAAATACTCTAAACATATTAATTTTTACCTTCATTTAAAATTTTAATGATAGCCCAACAGATGTCATTCCAGGATTTTTCTTCTCAAATTTCACAAAGTATTTCTTAAGCTCATGTGATGAGTCAATGAGAAAAAGTCCCAAGACAGTAAGAATGACTCTTCCTTTATTAAGTACTTTGTTTATGATTTATCATAAACCTGTGGTAATCACAACAGCATAGTGCTCACTACTCAAGGAAAATAATAAAAATTCATATATATTATATTATTAATTCAATACTAATCTACATTATATATTAATATATTCACATATGATATATTATTATATATAAGTACACATAGTATATATTATTGTATATATAAATTAGTATGTAATAAGGTAGCCTTTCAAATTATTGGATAAAGAATGGATTTATTCAACAAATTCTGTGTATTGAATATTTCAAGAATAATTTAATTGCCTACCATAAACTGTACTGCAAAATGAAATCCAGGTGGATTGGAGAAAGAAACGATGAAATAGAAATATATAAGAAAACTAAAAGTATTGATTTGAACATTTACATAATAATAGGGTTAGGAAAGCTTTTAAGCAATTAAAGGGAAAAGTAGTTACATATATGATTACCTAAAAATTAATGTTTTTCCCCCAAAACTCTAAGAAAGATAAATTAAATTATCAACAAGGAAAGATTTTTTTTCTTTAGACATTACTGAAGCGATGCTATTATCCTCAATATATTGAGCTCTTACAAATCAATAAGAAGAAAAAAAAAGACCCGCTACAGTAGAAATTAAAAGCAAAGATATGAACTGGCAAGTCACCAGTGAGGAAATATAAAGGTTCAAAATTTTTTTTCAACACTAGTAGCCAAAGAAATGAAAATCACAGTAACAATGGGATACTGTTTTTGTCTCAGATTGGCAATCACTAAAAGGAATAATTATGTGAATGTTGGGCAGGATGCAGAGAAATGGACACTCTCATATTCCAGTGGTGGGTATGTAAATTGGAACAACATTTCTGGAGGGCGATTTGGCAGTGCATTTCATTATGCATTAAAATGTGCATATCTTTTCACCAAGGAATGCCACATTTAGGATTTGATTAGATGTATATAAAAATATCTGTGCAAGGATAATCCCCATTCTCTCTCTCGTTACTATGAAGATTTGGGCCAGATTTAAATGTTTAGAAAAATCACAGATTAACTAAACTGTAGGATGTAGGTACAATCCTTTTATCTAGTCATTCGGCAGATATTTATTGGCAATCATGTACTATGTACTCAGACATCTAAAAGACGCAGAGCTCAGGAAATGCTCACAGAGTATTGCTGCGTAACAAAAGCCATCCATGAAACCATATGCACAGGAGATCCCATTTTCAGGAAACCTAGATGCCTCGATCCTCAAGAGAATGAGGACACAGATGAAGTTATAGCAATAAGGACACCCATAGTATGCTGGTTTATGGAGCCCATGAACATAACTCTGGGATTTTGAATCCCTTCTCAAAATTTCCCTTAGTCACTAGAGTTCTTAGATTCACAGAAAATTGACTTGAGCCAACAATCCCATATCTGGTGTATAAAACTCAGGAATTTCCAAAGAAAGATATGAATAGGAATATAAATATATAGACATGTAATTTATATATACATAATTGCATATCTATAATATATAATTGCACATATATAATTGCATATGTATACATTACATATGCATATATATAATGTATATGTCTATGTATAAAAAGAGATTTATTATGAGGAATTGGCTCATGCAGTATGTAGGCTGCAAAGTCCCAAGATCTGTCCTCCGTAAGCTGGAGACGCAGGAGAGCCCATAGTGTGCCCCCATCTCAAGTTCTCCATTGTGGCCTAGACTTTCTCTTCTGGGTGCGAAGGCTTGAGAACCACACGGCCAGTCTGTCTGATGGCAGAAGATCGATTTCCATCTCAAGCAGTCAGGCATAGAGAGAAAATTCCCCCTTCCTCTGCCTTCTGGTTCCATATAGGCCCTCAGTGGAATGGATGGTACCTACTCACACTGTAGAGAGCAACCTGTTTAATGAGCCCATTGATTCCAGTGCTAATCTCTTCCAGAAACACATATTTCACAGACACATTCAGAAATGACATTCTGCCAGATAGTTGGGCATCCCATGGCCAGGTCAGATTGATACCTAAAATTGATCATCACACAGCAAGAGGTTGGAAACCTGTCCAACATTCCTGAGAATTTTAGGGATTTCACTTTTCATCTTTCGTCTGTTTCGTCTCTTCTCGCTTCACTAAACTCTGAACTCACCAACCCAGTTTTGTATCTGGGCTCTCCTCTCTGCCCAAAGCTAACCTAGATGTGGAACATTTCACTCTTAAATTTTTTTTTTTTTTTTAAATAGGCTACATGCGCAGCATGGAGCCCAATGCAAGGCTTGAACCCATGACTATGAGATCAAGACCTGAGCTGACATCAAGAGTCAGATGCTTAACTGGCTGAGCCACTCAAGAGCCCCAACACTCTCCAATTTTTAAGTAAACATCCTAGTCCATCATACACACAGAGCATATTTGTGGTGCAACAGCTTTACTGGACATTTGGGTTGATGTGATATTGCACAATGCATCATACTCAAAGCCCTCTGGCAGCTGCCCTCCCCAGGGGGTCCTATGTGTGGATAGTTCTCCATTGTGGCCTAGCCTTTCTCTTGTGACTCCTTTGCATTCTCCATGCTTTTCTAGAGAAATAGAGCCAATACAATTTTTTCAATTATTCAGATTGGGGTCGGAGGAGGGTGGGGAGAAAGGTTTATTTTTAAGCTATTGGTTTACGTGATTGAGGGAGCTGTTATTTCTAAAATCTGTAGAGCAGGTCAGTGGACTGGAAGCTAAGGCAGGACTTTTATGTTGCAGTCTTGAGGAAAGTTTCTTCTTGGAAAATTGTAAATCTTTGCTCTGAAGGCCTTCAACTGATTAGATGGGGCCCATCCTATGGAGGGACATCAGCTTTACTCAGTCTACTGATTTAAATGTTTATCTCCTCTAAAAAATGCCTCACAGCAACATCTAAATTTGTCTTTGGCCAAACAACCAGGCATCATAGCCTGGCTAAACTGATCCAAATAAATTATCATACCACTCTGTCTCCTTCCTCTATTGATGCTTTCTCTATACTTTTCATTCTTTAGTCCCATTAAGGTATTGTTTAGACTAGTTTGAGTTCTTCAGACTGAATCTTTTCAAATAGGCCATAACCCGAAATCTCTTTTATTTCTCTTCAAGCTCTCCAAAATGTCCCATATACTAAATTCCAGAGTGATTTCCTTAGCAGGTGAAGCACTTATATCTTCTCGTGGCCTTGACTAGAATATAAGGACAGCAATCCTACTCATTCTCTCTCTCATAAATAAACAAATCTTAAAAAAAAAATAAATGCACACTTTTATTATATATAAATATATAGTATATAAATATATAATATATAAATTATATGTAATATTTATTGTGTAGTTATATTTATTATATGTTGTATTATATTTATTATATAAAATTTATAGTTTATATATTCTATATATGTAATTATAATATTATTATTAATACTCAAATATAGTTCTTCTGACTCTGGGGGCAGCGAACTTAGAGTAATCTCTGCATTAATATGAGGGCAGAGCTGGCCCACATGACACCTCCTTGCTGCTACACATGCCATGCAGGGAGACCAGAGACCTATTCCATTTCAGTGTTTTTCTTTTTTTTTTTTTCAGTGTTTTTCTCATAGAGACTTTCACAGAGATTTCACTCATATATCCTATGCTATAGACCCCAGTAATAAACTTATTAGCATTTTCCTGCCTTGATTAGCTCTTTAGTGCTTTGCTATGTGATTAACATCCAACATGAGCTCATTCAACAGCATTTTTTGGTTCCTGTTAGACTTCCTCCTCACTAGCCAAGCTCTTGGTCTTAGTTTATCATAGATGGACCTGTCTGAAAGCCCTGGGGTAAAATCATTTTTCCTTCCAATCAAATCTGTGGAAAACTATTAAACAGTTTTCATTGCGTTGACTTTACTGGGACTACAAATCAATCAATAGGAAAATAGATCCCAGAAACCCATTTGTCTCTCATTGAACATCTCTCAACATTGGGTCTAAATGAGGAATGAAATCCTCCATGGAAGAAAGCCCTTAAATACTTTAATTGTAAGATAATCATTGTACCCAAAACTTGAACTTTGAAATGTAAGAGAATTGAACATAGAAAATAAAATTATTTTAGCTGTTTGTGATTTATGTATTATGGATATATGCTCCTAGCTTTAACAAAATGTGTATATAATGCCTATTTAATCATTTCTCTGTGGGAGGCTCTGTTTTAAATACTTTAACAAAAAGAATTCATTTAAGTTTCATAAAAATGCTAGGAGATACCTACTGTCATGATTTTTGTTTTTCTAGATAGAGAAACTATAGCATGGAGAAGCTAAGGTACATAGCCAAGGTCATACAGGTAGTAGATGGCAGAAACGGAATTCCAACCCCAAGTTCATTATCTAATTCTATGCTATGGGTTTCATACATATCACATAAGTTAGTGCTCAACATAGATTTATTGAACACCTTCTTTATACTGATAAGGAAAATAAGATCAGGGTAAGGAGAGATAAGGTCACTTCCTTGCTTTTAGAACTTGGATTCAAAGCCATATCTATTGGCTCTGGATTCTATTGTTTGATCCCAAAACATGTCAGAATTGACTAAGCAGTACCATTTGATTCTTGGGTGTGAAAATTTAAGTTAAGTAATGAAATGACTGAATTCTTTCCTTTGGGAGGATATTTAACCATGTTCCATGTGAATGCCAGTGGCAGAATTAGCAAAGTGGCATGGGGAGAGGCTGCATTGATTCTGATCTACCATGTGGGGGAGAAAAACAATTTTCCCTCAGCGCTTCTAGGTTCTTGGCTGGGAATGCCCCTCCCCCAAAACAAAATATTAAACAAGAGAAAAATGAACAGAAATTTAATAACATGTACACCTCCTGTATACATGGGAGATACCCTGAAAAACTGGTCTCTGACTCAGACCCTTAGGATTTCCTATTCCATAACAGTAATAGGAGCATCTTCTGTTATACTGTTTGGTCTCTTGTCCTCCTTCCTGAAATGGCTTCAGAACCATAAGGGTGATACAGGTATCTTATTCACAACAGCCCCCTTTCAAACACAGCTGAATTTATATTAATGAGGTGACTTTAGGAAATCCTTTAAATGTAGTCACCAGGGGAACCAACCATGATAAGAGGGTTGGAGCTTTCAACCCCAACCCCTGACCTATGGGGAGGGGAGAGAGTCTGTAGATTAAATTCAATCACCAGCGGCCAATGATTTAATCAATCATACCTATATAATGAAGCCTCCATAAAAACTCAAAAAGATGGGGTTCAGAGAGGTTCCTTCTATTCTGAGTTCACCAAGGCCCTTGTTGATCAGCGGTCATGCTTGATGGGTACACAAAATCTTGGGCTATTGTGCCTGAAGAGACACCTGAACTTTGTCAATTCTTCACATTATTGCTGTGTCATTCTAAGTGATGTATTAATGTCATATGATTTTAGTGAACATCATTTAAGCAACAGGAGAAAAATCTAGATTTTCTAACAAAATCCAGTATCTGATTTTGGTGACTGATGTAACTTTGGGCTGCATTCAGTCTCTGAGCCGTGGCACCAGCAGGGTCTCCAGGCACGTCCTGATGGCAGTGCTCCAAGCTTACTGTAAGCTGGTTCTGCCATTCCTTCTAACGTATCCCTCCCTCCATCAGAAATACCACTGATTCATAGCCACTGGCTAACACCATGCCTTGCCCATGGTTCTGACTCAGTAGTTACTTATCACATTGAATTGAATTGAATTTGTCACAGAGAGAGAGAGAGAGAGAACAAGAGCACAAGCAGGGGTAGTGGCAAGCAGAGAGAGAAGCAGGCTCCCTGCCAAGCAAGGACCCCAATGTGGAACTGGATCCCAGGGGGCAAAGGCAGGTGCTTAACTGACTGAGCCACCCAGGTGTCCCTCTCCAACATTTAAATAGGAAATTAAGTCACAATAATATTTAGGTCTAACCCTCCCTCCACTAAATCTGTTATTCTGATT
>CM053619.1:4213856-4250467 GCA_028646535.1 Procyon lotor
GTACTCTTTTCCTCCTCCTGTTTTCTGATGGCGCCTTGTCCCAGTCTAGTCTTCAGTTGCTTGGTGACAATGCACCACCCCTGTCTCGGAAGCAGGAGTCGAAGTCTCCCAACAGTTCCTTCCCACTTGGATAGTCTATCCTTCTCCAAGCTCTAAATGTTTAAAACAGACTATCTCTTTTTCTTTTTTCATCTATTTCACTCCTGTTTCAGTGAAACCATGCATACTCAGAACCATATTTCACTCCTCTCTGTCTTCATAGTCTATGCCCAATTAATGATCAAAGTCTGGTAATGTTTCACCATGGCTTGTAATTGACCCGTTATTCACATTTGCTTGAATCCAGCAACCTAGTTACAGAATGCAGAGAACTATTTCCAACCCCACAAAGGAAACCACAGGGAGAAAAAGCCAGGGGCATTGGGTTCTCCCCTTTGAAGGAGAAAATGCACATTCCTAAGCAACACCCGGGACTCTGGAATCTGCCTGAGTGTGTCTCTGTGGCTTTGGAAAAGTAACGTAACTTCTCTGTGTCTTTGTAGGGCAGAACCGTTTTCTAGTAATAGTAGCATGGGGTAGTAAGGGTTAAATGAGATGATCAGTGGGAAGTGCTCAGAAAGATGCCTACAGCAGAGTAAGAACTCAGAAAATGCTACCCTTGGCAGATGTAGACATTTTGTGCGTGCCTTGCTTTGTCAGAAGTAGGGGAGCCCAAACCTCCTTTTATGGAGTGTCCTATGCACAGGTGGGCAGGCAGATGGCCTCCACCTACACTCATGTCATCATGAATTTACCCAGGTGTATGGCTGGGGCTCCTTTTTTACTCTTGCCATTGAGGGCGAGGTGGGTTTGGGTGCCTATGAACATCTCTGAGATTACTGTTAATGAATAAGACAGATATTTATAAGGATTTAATGGTCTTCCTTGCTTTAGATTTTTTTTTTTAAAGGATAAAAGTCGAAGTTTGCTATGGCACAGGGAGTCTGGACTGTTGCCCAATGAGCCTCACCCAGCCACTTTCAGCCATCAGACTTATTTTGCCTTAAGCCAATTTCCAGCTGAAGAACCAACCTTGAACTTCCACAGGGACAAGAAGACAAAGCCACATGCTGCACCGTGCCATGGCTTTGTAGTATGTCTCACATGGATTCTCTCCTTCTTTCTCTGTCTGTCTTCTCAAGAACCATACCTTTTAATTACCCACTCTAGTCACCATTATAGTTCGGAGTGATTTTTGACTCTTTGCAAAGGAATGTGTCCATGCCCACAAGGGGCTCCAGAAAGGATGTGAACTGGAGAAGTATGGTTTTCATAAGTGCACGGCATCTCGAGGGACCTACATTCAAGATTTCTGAACTCATTTCTGCTCATAACGTCTGGTATGTTTGATACAAGAAATCAGAGTCATTACCTACCTAACTGGGACAAAAAAATCTCATTATCTTTGAATAAAATCAACCCGTATTTATCCTGGTACATAGCCATGTCCAAAATGCATTTTCTTTGGCTGTTGATTTTATGCATGTTCACGAGGAAAATCTAAAAAGCCTCATTCAGCAGGATTGCAAATGTGGGTTGAGAAGGAGAGTCCTTATAAAAATTTTCCAAAAAGGGCCAATTCGCTATTGGACTCTCAAATCCTTCCTCCACGGTGAATATCAGTTACAAATGCATCAAGAAGACTCATGGTTTTACCATCTTCTCCTAATGCAAACAGCCAACATAATCACACAGTGATTTGCGCAGGCACATTGCAATCGGCAAGCCTTTGGCCCTCTGGGGGCATAAAGCCGCCATCCTCTGAACATTCTCTTCCCGGAGGTTTGGGCAGCAAGCCGCTCTTGCTAAGGCCATAGATAGGAGACTTCCCCACTCTGTGTTCCAAATGGCAAGGAGGTGGCAATCATTAAAAAGAGATCACTGCTAATAGCATATTTAGAAAATTCAGCCAGCAGCCTGGTTTCCTTTTTTAGCCTTCATGAAAGAGTAATGTAAACCAGCCCAAAGGCATTGGAACTTTGTACTTTAAAATAGTGCCAACAACTCCTCAGCATCAGCCCAACGAAGAGGATAAGTGTTGGTTTAAGAGAACCATTCCTTTGTACACTTTCCTCTTTCCTTTACTAGTTAGGTGAGTGTTTAGTCATTGTCTGCCGTGGACCAGAAACTAGGGTGCCAGTGGTCATGGTACGTACCCCCAGATTGTGTCCAGTCTAGTGTGGCAAGCAGAAGGAAAGTGCTCCTAAAAGACCTGAAGAAGCATTTAATCTGTGAGGTGGGTCAAGGTTGACTTGCTAGAGCAAGTGCCATCGAAGCGGAGACTTGAAATGCGGAGAGGAGAGAACCAGAGACGAAAGAACATTCTAGGCGCAAGGAAAGCCTGTGCCTGACGTGCTGGAATGTGAGAGGGAGTCTGGTAGGTGGTAAAAACTTGACTAAGGGAAGGAGAAAGGAGATGTCTCATGTAGGTCCCATTTAGCCATGTCAAGGAAGCTGGGGTCTGTGTGTGTGTGTGTGTGTGTGTGTGTGTGTGTGTGTGTGCTCGTGGGTGGCGGTAGCATGGAGGGTGTGGATTCCATTAGACCTGCATTTCATACGAAGCACTATGACTGAAGTGTGCAGAATGGACAGGAGGGTACAAGACTGCAAGCCGGGATGTCAGTGAGAGGCTGGCGTCCCAATCTACACAGGAAGAGGGTTGTATGAACTACAGTAGGCACGACGGTGACGAATAGACATAGACAAAGTCCAAGGTCTCTGATAACATTGCCAGATGTTTACGGCATCCTGGTGGCCAGAAGATTCCTCTGTGGAGGTTGGACCCATACTCTTGATGGGGCTGCTGAGATCTAGAACACATGTATGACCAGAGTTGCATTTTTCTGGATGATCATGCCCAATGATGAGTTGGTCAGGTCTGCTTTGTGAGCCCTCCATGGAAAAAAGTGACAGGACCGTTTAAGGTGGTTGAGATTTGGAAGATATCAGAAGCACTGATTTATTTTATTTCTATTTATATAAATATATTTATTTATTTATATATTTATATAAAGAGGATAAGTATTTATCCTCATATTCTTGAATACTGTAACTTTAAAACATTGAAGGTATTAATTCTGTGATGGGTAGAATTAGCTCTCCACGTGTTTTTTTTTTTCTTTTCCAAAGTCGTTTGGTTTATTGTAGGTCTTTCTCATTTCCCTATGGATTTTAGAATGAGATTGTCAATTAGAAAAAAAAAAATTACTGCTAAGAGTTTCATTGTAAATGCCTGATGGCAAATAATAAGGTTTCCAAGTATGCAAAGATTAAGAAAATTCACCTTTCATGTGCCATTCTGAGGAAATTATTTGAGGATTTACACCAGCAAAAATAGAGAGAGATCAAAGGGAGGAAATGGTGGAATGCAGGAAACATTGATAGACCCTAGTGGTATCTGCGAAGCCTCGGGAGCATCTGGTCTAGATTGAAGCAAGAGGTCAGGGGGCGGGTGAGTATCCCTAGGAAGAAAGAGGAGTCCGTGCAGGCATAGACCACATAATACAAAGGCCAGAGTAATTTGAAGAGAGAGTGGGGCACACTACATGTTCTCAAAACAAGAAAAAAAGAAAGGCACATGGAGACTTCTGGCAAGGTGAGGGGAAAACGGTACAGGAAATCTGAGGTCAGAATAGGAAACAAAAATTGAAAAGAGCATTTAAAAAAAATTTTTTTTAAAGATTGTATTTGTTTATTTGACAGAGATAGCAAGAGAGGGAACACAAGCAGGGGGAGTGGGAGAGCAAGAGGTAGGCTTCCTACCCAGCAGGGAGCCCGATGGGGGACTCGATCCCGGGACCTGAGATCATGACCTGAGCTGAAGGCAGATGCTTCACCACTGAGCCACCCAGGTGCTCGGAAAGGAGTATTTTAGGAAAGCTGTTGTTAGAGCATAAGACAAAGAAATTCACTTAACCTCGATTCAAGAAGTGTTCTCCTCTAAGTGGTCCAGAGACAATCGTGTTGAAGCAGCGAAGGAAAAAAATGTGATGATTGCACATGACCGGGCTAAGCAGTAAAGAATAACCGACAGATCATGAGGTTTTTTTTTTAGATCGTGAGTCTTTACTGCATGCCATGGGTCAGTGGTATCATCTTCACAGCAACTGCAAAGGGAGGGTTATTTTCCCCTTTCTAGAGATGAAGAACCAAGGCAAAAAGAAGTTAAGTGACTTGACTGAGATTACAAAGCTAGTAAGCAATGAAGCAAGACTCTTCTTGACACTGTTAAAGAGTGTGTAAATATATAATAATAGTGTAGTATGTATTACATATAAGTAAGTAATAATGATATGATATATATAACATTGTAGAATAGAATGTGAATGCTATCACTCTCCCCAATATACACACAGATATGCAGTTAATGGAAGTTGGTAGGTGGGTTGGGGGAAAGTTGGAAGAGGATAAGGAGGGTAATAGCCACATCCTATGTAATAAGCAATAAGGAATCAATATCTAAAGTTGATGAAACACAGGTGCCTGAGTGGCACAGTCAGTTGGGTTTCTGGCTCTTGGTTTCAGCTCAGGTCCTGATCTCAGGGTCATGGGCTCGAGCCCCACGTTGGGCTCCAGATTCAACATGTGTCTGCTTGAGTTTCTCTCTCTCTGTCCCTCAGTAACGCCCCTGGCTCTCTCTCTCTCAAATACATAAATAAATCTTAGAAAAAAGAATAAGATGAAACAAAATGGGTGAACCAGACATAGAAGTATCAGCATTTGTTTTGAATTATAAATGCAACCAATGGAAAAACATTTATAATTATGTAACGACCCAAAGTGAGTGGCATAGGGAGGGGGAAAGATGGGGGTTGTGTAAGCAAACTAAATCTTCAGTTCTCACAGCAGAAAATAAATGAGTAGTTTCTAAAGTGGATAGATCAAGCAGTTCTTGTGTAAGAGTATGATTTAACTTAACTCTTAACTCTCAAGATGCAGCAAAATTACTACTGGACATTAAAATTAATACCGTTGCATGAGTCCCACTCCCAGGAGTCCCGTTTTAGGGAAGGGCCAGTATGGAGAAATTTAGAGAATTCCTGAGTAATTTTTTTTTGAGAAGGAGAGAGAAAAAGTATGAGCCAGGTTGGGGAGGGGCAGAGAAGGGGGGGTGAGAGAATCTGTCTGCACCCCCAGCATGAGGGCTGGATGTCAGGACCCTAAAATCATGACCTAAGCCAAAATCAAGAGTTGGATGCTTAACCAACTGAGCCACCCAGATGCCCGCCTCCCCCCGCCCCCTACACCAAGTAATTTTTAATGTGAAGTTAGAAATGAGTACCTCTGATTTAAAGACAGGAAGATCCACCAGTAACATCTATAACAGAAAGTGATACAAGTAGTCACAATGAGGGAGTAGGATTTGAGCTGAGAAAGATTGCAGTGGGTGATCTTATGCTTTTTAGTATGAAAATACTAAATATGCATTTTATAAATTTTATAAATTATAAAAAATCATTTTATAAGTAGCAAAGAAATACATACAATAACAAAATAATAAGATAATATTTAGATTCAGATAGTAGATTACAAAAGAACCAGCAAAAACAAAAGCAATCCAGGCTTATGGGAAACATGTCCCACAAATACATATCCGAATGTTAACAGTGGTCATCTCAGGGATGTACTATTAAGTTTTATATCTTTATTTGCCTTCTTATTTATATTCTCTGAATCTCTTTTATTTTTATTTTTTTAAGATTTTATTTATTTGACAGAGAGAAACACAGCGAGAGAGGGAACACAAGCAGAAGGAATGGTAGCAGGAGAAGCAGGCTTCCTGCCGAGCAGGAAGCCTGATGTGGGGCTCGATCCCAGGACCCTGGGATCACGACCTGAGCCGAAGGCAGATGCTTAACGACTGAGCCACCCAGGATCCCCTGTTCTCTGAATCTCTTATGAAAGTGTTTATGCACAGGCTGTGGTAGAATCCTATGCTTCTTATACTATTAAAGGAAAAAAATGACACATTTATACATATCTCAGAGAATATGCCTGTGAACCTGGAAGGACAGACATTTCTGGACCTGAGAAATAATTGCTTATTAGCTCTTAGGCTGTGAAAATACCTTCTCACTGTAAATTATGAGCATAACACGTTTGCTCAAAGTAATTGAATGATAGAATATTGCGTTGAGACTCCAGAACTTGAATCCCCAAAGCTAAGCAAAGCCTAACAAATCCCATAGATCGTCACTCCTAAATCAAGGTGCAGGGACCACCAACAGATTGGGGATTTGGTGACGCCCCCATCAGCCTCTCACCCAATCCGAGGGTGTAAGAAAAGTTGACATGGAGGAAATTGCTTCACAGAGAATGGGGCAAGTGGTGGCAATTACACTCCTCCCTTCCACCTTTCGTCGATTTGGAGAGGAGGAGGGTGTCTCCCCTGCTCTCCAAGGCAAGTAAAGGTCCTTAAAGACTCAGATATATGTTCTCTGACATTGGAGACACAGAGTCTAGCATGTGATACGGGCCCAAGAAAACAGAGCTGACAGAAAAGAGAGATAAATGCATGGTTGGAGTTAGGGTGGTTTGCATTTCCACTGGTGGCAACAAAAAAATGGGTTTTCCTTGGGAGGAGATATGGGGGTAATGGAAGGGAGCCGCCCTAGTGTCGTCTTTCAAAGGGTTTCCATCCAAGGAGATGCCTGGAATGGGGAGGAACACAGAGTTGTTCCTCCAACACAGAGTTGGATGACACAGTCCAATGCAGAGTTGGATTACATGCGTCCCGGCCTGCCTAACCTTCCTTGAGTCATAGAAACCGCAGCTGGAAGACCCCAGAGGAGGATCTGTGCAAGAGTCGCAAATAAGGCCACATCAAAAGATTCCATTTGTGGAATCTGCCACAGCCTGAAGGTACCAAGACCTGTTGTAATGGGAGTTCCTTTCTGCCTTCCCTCCGTCCCCTCCTCATGTTCCAACCCTGCGGGAGGCAAGAGGAGCTGCTAAGGAATAGGAGGGTCCTTGAAGTCAGGACTTGGTTCAGAAGCTGCATAGCCTCCTCGGCTGTGGGCTTCTAGTCCAGAAGGAAGCCATGCTAGGGGAGGGAAAAAGTCTTACACTTGAATGGAATTTAGGGTTTTAAAGTCGCTCTGAACTGGAGTTACGTGTTCATTAAGACAGGATTGGGGTCTTTATTTGATGACAGAGACAGAAAAAGCTGTAGAACCCTTGTGACAAGAGAGCTAGGCATGGACGGGGAATTTTCCCACAGAACAAGGTTAACGGGAGGTGGTGAAAAAGGTTTCAGCCCGTAGTTCATTGAGTCCAGCTCATTCTGTTGAGCAAATAACCTTCCTGATTTACTGTTATTAATTTAAGGGTTGCTTTTTTTAGAATTAACTTGAGGGGTAGCTTGTGTGCACAGAAGGGACTCCTCGGAAGTTTATTTAATTTCTAAAATTAATATTCAATACATTACACTTACAGAGTTAAAACCTCAGTTTTTCCTGGTACTTTTAAAGTTTGCTTATAAATGATTTTAGCAGTTTTACCATTCACTCTTGAGGCTCTTTAGTTAATGCTTGGTCCTAGTTATAAATTTCAATAATTTAATTCCCATGAATATTTTAGATTGTGTATTTGAATTTGATATATTTGACTTCGTGTAACTTAAACCATCCCTCAGACATCTTATAAACACGGATAAATATAATGAACTTTGAGTTCCCTTCAATGTTCCATCAGAACATATACACTGAGAAAGGTTGAAAATTAAAATCACGAGTCTAAATTAAATGTGTAATCACATTTTAATTCGAGGTTACCAGGCTGCCAGTCTCAGGGTCACAGTTTTTTAAACATAACAAGTTCTTAACAACAAATATTAAAAACCAGTGTGTTCTTTAACTTGCACATTTGAATGCTGAGTTCTTTTTTTTTTTTTTTTAAGATTTTATTTATTTGACAGAAAGAGAGATCACAAGTAGTAAGAGAGGCAGGCAGAGAGAGAGGGGGAAGCAGGCTTCCTGCTGAGCAGAGAGCCCAACTTGGGGCTTGATCCCAGGACCCTGAGACCATGACCTGAACCAAAGGCAGAAGCTTAAGCCACTGAGCCACCCAGGTGCTCCTAAATGCTGAGTTCTAACTCTCGGGAGAGACTGTAAGGTGTACACCAGTGAGGACGATACTCACCCTTTCATGTAACTGATGGGAACTTGGACAAGACATTTCTGATGAGTGAGAGTTCCATGCATTCAGGACAGTTGTTTCTGCCAAGTAAGGACACTATTATATTAACCCATGTATGATGTGGGGTTACTTTTTCAGCATGTTCGGGGGTTGCAAATAGAAAAAGTTCAGCCAGGATGCTCACTGGATTCTTGTCGGCGACTTTGATGTGGGGCCTTACACCGTATTGATAAATTTTCCACATCAATGACTCTAACTCAAAAGAGGTTTTCACGGGCCACAAGACCTCTAGGTTCATGTCTCATATGTTTCTTAATTCTTTTGTCTACTTACAAACACCTGCAACTTGATACCTCATCAGATTTTCTATCGCCTTGATTGTACCTTATGTCAGTGTACTTTCTGTCTACTGAACAGCTTTGAACTTGACTGATGCCAGCAAACTTTCATCATCCCAGACCACCCAATGCTTACAGATATTAAAATGACAACCAATTGTCTTTTGAATACCTCATATAGCTACAAGGCCGTTCGACCAGCAATTCGTAAAATGAAACTTCAAATTAAAAAAAAATGAAATAAAATGAGTGAACACCTCATTTGTAGGTCTCCGCTGTGACTAGTTCTGTGTTTTTTTCTATTGAGCATTCATAGGAATGAGGCCACTTAGGTATTTCTGTTTTATAAATGAGGACATTTGAATGCAAAGAGGCTAGTTAACTTGTCCCAAAACATGTAGACAATAAATGGCAGAATTAGGACCCAAACCCAGTTCTGATGGCAAACTTTCTGTGTATTATTCTATTGTGTCTCCCTGCCTTTCCTTAAAAGTTCACCGAAGGCAGCCTGGAAGAATAAATATCAAAGAGAAAATCGTCCAGTATCTTTGAATTTCATGGAAAAAAAAACCCACAGAAAAACAGCTTTTAAAAAGGGTTTGTTCTTTTTTGGTTAAGTGTTTCTGACCAACTGTGAATCTTCAGGAACACGAAATGATGTTAAATCCTGGAGGAAGAAAAGGTCTCTGTTAACAAGGCATGGATTCCCTAAGTAAAGCGGACTCATCAAGGGTTGGTAATTTCTGTTACCGATGCTGATGATTTTTCTCTGCTGTATTTCAAATCTTGTAGAAATTTCTCAAAACAGACTCACAGAGCTTTCTGCTCCAAATCCATTCCTGTGCCACAAATCGGTTTGGTTGCCACGATCCACAATGGGATGCAACCGAATCTATAAAGCAAAAGTATCATGTCATACGTCTGGTTTTCAGATCCTCCTCCCCCTTTCTTCTTTTTTTTAAATTTTATTTATTTACTTGACAGAGAGAGAGAGATCACAAGTAAGCAGAGAGGCAGGCAGAGAGAGAGGGGGAACCCGAGCAGAGAACCCGATGCGGGGCTGGATCCCAGGACCCTGAGATCATGACCTGAGCCGAAGGCAGAGGCTTCAACCCACTGAACCACCCAGGCGCCCCTCTTCTCCCTCTTCCCTAAAAGAAATGGAACTTGGGGCATCTGGGGGGCTCAGTTAAGCAACTGCCTTCAGCTCAGGTCATGATCCCAAGGTCCTGGAATGGAGCCCCACGTGTGAGGCTCCTTGCTCAGCAGGAAGCCTGCTTCTCCTTCTCCTTCTGCCTGCTTGTGCTCTCTTTCTCTCTCTCTGTCAAATAAATAAATAAAAATTTTTTTAAAAAGTGGAACGTTCCTTCAGCCTAGCTCTTAGGTAGGAAGCTGATATTCAAAATAATAAAAGCAGGGTAGCTCTTGTTTAAATGCAAGTTAGAAATCTTTCCCCTTCCCCTTCACGCTCCCCTGGGGACCTTGAGCACCTTGGGAACCTGCATGTTTCATGAAGGACAGTTTATTTATTTTTTATTTTTTTAAAGATTTTATTTATTTATTTTGAGAGAGAGAGTGGGGGGGGAGCGCTTGAATGGGGGGAGTGGCAGAGAGAGAAGCAGACTCCCCGCTGAGCAGGGGGCCCGACTCAGGGCTCGATCTCAGGACCCTGAGATCATAACCCAAACAGAAGGCAGACACTTAACTGACTGAGCCACCCAGGTGCCCCAGAAGGACAGTCTCAGTACCACTCTCCTGGAAAGGGCTTGGTGTGCTAAGCATAGCATTTCTCCAGAAAAATCTACAGAGGACACTTCCTTGATGATTTCTCTCTTTGGCCCAAGGAGGGAAGCAGTCTGTAGGGCCAGACGTCACTCTGACTGCATCTCTACCATCTGATGGGTTAAAACAATGCCATCATTGTTCCGACGGCACAGAAGCCTCATGTGATGTTTGCCAGACGGAGACCATCTCAAGCCTTCTGTCTAAGGCCAATATGTATTTGTCAGGGAATCATTAGTAAGTCTGACCGCTGGAGTCCGTCTCTGAGGGGGAAATCTGTCCTCTGTTTTATCTCCTGGCGAATGTGGTCTTTGCAAGGGAGGGGAGTTTATCAGAATAAAGCTGTTCCATGAGAGGGGGTGAGTCTCGAGACTCCCGAATTCTGCTTTTCTCACCAGATCTCCAGGGGCCGTTGGGCATCAGGCAGAAAAAGAATGGAAAACGGAGGAAAATGGGTCCCAGCCAACCTCATCGGTTAATGTTGGCCTTCTGGAGAAGGCAGACTCCGTAATGCTTGAATGCTCAATCCACATGTAATTTATATTATAGTTATTGATTGCTTCTGCTACCTCAGAATTATGGAAACAGACTTGGAAGTCATCAGGAAAAAAGGTAGAGACTATTATTACAGTCCTTACATATCCAACAGTTTGTGGTTTTCCTTTCACATAAACTTGGGACTTGAAACCCAAGGCCAAGCGGGAATCGTAGCCGTAAAAAAAACGGGCATCTATTTTATCCCCTCAAACCATTTTGAAGAGATCTGCTTGTATTATCCGCCCCACACCCCACCACCCCACCCCCAAATTCAACCCCAAATCCCCTTAAAGATTAACAAGCTGACAAACCTTGCTAATGTCAAGGAGAGGAAAACAGCTCCCTGCGAGCTGCCGGAAACGGACTGCAGACTTCCTCTTTCTTCAGCTGAGGACACTATGTCACTGTTCAAAAATGTGAAGGTTGCTTAAAGCGTGATGACAATTACAGGGCAGAGACGCAGGCTTCTCCCTGAGCCAGGTAGCAGCATTCAGCCAATGAATCAGCCCCCAGTCGGGTCTGATGTTCAGCCGGGAGGTGATTTATAATGGGATCCCTGGGCAGACGGCGGATAGACTTCGGAGGTTGGATAATCCAGACCAGCTGGGCCTGCACTGTGACACCTCTCTCCTCCTCCACGTCATCCGCTCCCCGGGTTCCACGGCATGTCTTTCTGAAACTTGTGTCCGCCCAGAGGGACTCTTCCAGCAGGAGTTAGACTCTGCGGAACTCTGGAAGTTGTAAGAAAGTCGTGGTACCTACATAGAGGATTTCTTCCCCTCTTCTTGGTTTTTTCCCCCTTTTGGTGTGTGTTGGGAGTTAACCCACTGAGCCACCCAGGCACCCCCGTGTTGGGACTTAATCTGGCTTGAGTGCACAGAAGGGCATTATTTACATCATCCTTTGTCTCAAAAGGTTATCTCAAAAGTTCTAAAGGGTATACTATACTTGGGGCCACAATGAGTGTATTCTTTGGGGTTCTGCAGATATATAATCATGTATTTACTTGCCGTAAATGCACATGACATTTACTGTTGGAGCAGTAGGTTCCATCGGTGGTATTATTACTCCATTAATCAGGACACTGAAATACTACTACAATTGTTATCCTAAAAATAGACAAAATCTATTTAGGATAACACAATTGTTATCCTAAAAATAGACAAAATCCACAGAGGATTTTGTAATATGTAGGCCGTATTTATGATTTAGGAAAATCGTAATATGAAGGACTATTTTCACAAAGTGGTCAAACACACATACTATGTTTCCAGAAACATTAGTAGTAGACCTATTTCTATAGGAGACAAATACAAAATTTTATTATGATCTTATTTGCTGCACCTTAACTGAAACTAAACCCATGAAGCTGATTGAACGTGGGTCAACCGATGGTCATGTCCTGTTTCCACTACGTTTCCTTGTTCTCTATTCACGGCTACCTTCCTCCTTCTCCTGCACTGTCCTGTTTATGACCAAGTTCTAGGGCAGAAAACTTGTTTTCCTAAACGATACGAAGATTTCCATCACAATCCTATTCTGTCCTTCGGAAAAACGTGCTCTAAACAAGTTTGTCTTTGTTCTCATGATAAGTTACCAGAACCAAGTTAAAGTGTAATTTAAACTCTTACAATTAAAATTATATTGCAGAGTCCACGAGCTCATTATGGGGAGCTATCTAGTAAATTCTTTTGTAGAGCAAACAAGGACCAGGAAGGACTGAGACCTCTCTTCTGTGACATTAAGTGCTTGAAGATATTGGAGAAATTCATAAAGAGTTTTGAGAGGAAAATTTACTGACCCCCAAATTCCTAGACAAAATACTATTCATGTGTGAAAATAATGGGAAAAGCTCCCAGATAGCAAATACTCAGAGCATGCAACCCACATACCTATCCAGAAAAATGTTACCCAAAGCTGAACTCAAATGTAAGAAGAAACTGTAGCAATTTTTAAAAACTCAGACTCAGTAATGAGGAAGTAGAATAAAAGGCTAGAAGTGAAACCTGAAATCGTTTACATATATAATTCTTAATAAATTTAAAATAAAGTTGCAAAGCACTATGCAATTGCCATAAGTGATTTTGAAAGATTAGAAGGCTTTAAAATGAGAAAAAAACATAGTAAGCCACTTCTGGAGTCTCATATTACACATAAAATAGGGAATGGAAGAAAAGAAGGAATTTTGTAATTTTCTGAACCAAAGAGAAGTAGTAGATACTATTTCCTACTTGAGGTTGATAATTCAAGAGCTAATGGATGCAGTTTTTTTTAATTAAAATGAAATTATAATTGAATGAAAAGCAGGATTTATATCTTAAAATTCCCTAGAGAAAATAAAGAAATATATAGGGCTCATATAACAAAAGATAGGAAAAGAAAACCAATGTATGATCCTAAAGAGGAAAGAATAGAGCAAGACGACAAGAAGACAATAAATGTAAATTGGCAATTGGTTAAACATAAGAAAACAAAGACCATTAACTTGTAGCATAGAAGGAAAGCTAAACTATTATTCTGTGTATCAGTGTGCAATGAAAACAAAGAAACCTAGAAAAGTTACATTCAAAGGCTATGAAAACAGAACAGATAAATGCAAGGGAAAAGAAACCAGATATCACAGTATTAATATCAAGAAACACAGAATTCAGGGAGCCTGGGTGGCTCATTCAGTTAAGTGTCTTCCTTTGGCCCAGGTCATGGTTGCAGGGTCCTGGGATCGAGCCCCGTGTAGGGCTCCTAGGAGCTGGCTTCTCCCTCTTCCTCCTACTTGTGCTCTCTCTCTCTCTCAAATAAATAAAATCTTTTAAAAAAAAAAATCACAACATTAATAGTTAAGATATATGGAAAGAATTCCAAAACTACATGTGTGTGTGTGTGTGTGTGTGTGTTTCCCACCCCAGTCAGGACTCTCCACTAGGCTCAGTTCCCAATGCAAATGGCAAATGACCAAATGAGTATATTAGAGAAAATTCTATAGGATGACCAGAACTCAGAGAATAAAGAGCTATTACCCACCTAACATTCAAAGGAACATGGCAATTCATGCTAGAAGCAAGGGCAGACAGAGGGCTTGCAGAGAAGGGAATCCCTACCAGGTGAGACCGAACAGGCAAGGAGTTACTGACTTCCGACTGAAACTGTGTGAACAGGTCTTTAAAAAATTATACCTAGGGACAAATGGTACCAATGGTCACTGCTCATCAAAGGGAATTATTTATTAAGGTAAGAAGACAATGGAACACCTTTAAAGGGCTGAATGAAAACCTCAGAATTCTATATGCATTAAAAGTATCCTTTAAAATGAGGGTGTAATAAAGATGTTTCAGATAAATAACCAACTAAGAGAATCTGTAACAAGAAGACCTGAATGAGAAGATATACTAAATTATGCTCTTTGAGCTGAAGGGAAATGATACCAGATGCTAAATTACATCTACAGGAAGGTAAAAAGAGCACCAGAAAATAAAAGACAACTGACTATAATTATGTAGAAGTAAAATATATGCTCTAAGCCCAAAGGAGAGGGGGAAAATGTAATTACACTAAGGTAAAGCTCTTATACTGTATGTGAAGTGGTATATTAATTTTAAACTGGGTGTGATAAATTAAGGATCTTATATCCCTTAGGGCAACTACAAAATAATGCTAACCAACAGCAAAACAAAGGTATAGCTGAAAAATAAGATAAAATATTAAAAATATGCAGTTGATCCCAAATAAAACAGGATAAAAGGAACAGAAGAAAAAAAAAAGTTGAGACAGACAAAAAAATTTCATAACATTCAAATTAAATCCAGTTGTATCATTACCTACATTAAATGTAAATATCTAAGCAGTTCAGTTAATAGTCTGGATAAAATGCAAGATTCGACTGAGTCCTATAAGAGATACATTTTTGTATTAAGGCACAAATAGGTAGAATTGAAGGATAGAGAAAATATATGCAAATTGTATGCTAAATATGATGTATCAAAGTTTGCGGGAAGAAACTAAAGCAGTGTTTCATGGGAAATTTATAGATAGGTGCTTATATTAGAAAAGAAGCAAGATTTGAGATGCCTGGCTGGCTCAGTCAGTTAAGCACCGGCCTTTGCCTCAGGTCATGATCCCAGGGTCCTGGGATCGAGGCCCACATCGGGCTCCCTGCTCAGCAGGGAGTCTGCTTCTCTCTCTCCCACTCCCCCTGCTTGTGTTCCCTCTCTCACTGTATCTTTCTCTGTCAAATAAATAAATAAAATCTTTAAAAAAAAATGAAACCAGAAATCAAGTTCCATCTTAAGAAATTATGAAATTGAAAATAAATTACAACTTAAATAGGTAAAAAGGAAAAAATAATAAATCAACAAAACAGGAAAAAGAATAGAAAATATTAAGATTCATGCTCGATTCTTTGGAAAGACAAAATAAAGTTGACAAAGTGCCTAGGAGCACTAATCAAGAAAAAGAAAGAAAAGACACAAATTAAAACCAGAAATGACAGAGGTGATAGCATTAGATCCTATAGATTTTTGAAAAGGGTCTTACGGGGGGTGTTATGCACAACTTTATGCTAATCAATACAATTACTCAAATGAAATTAGCACGTGCCTTTAAAAACACAATTTTCCAAAACTGACTCAGGAAGAAATAGAAAATCTGAATAGTTTTGACTCCTCTAAAGATATTTAATTTGTAGAGGCGCTTGGGTGGCTCAGTGGGTTAAAACCTCTACCTTCAGCTCAGGTCATGATCTCAGGGTCCTGGGATCAAGCCCTGCATCGGGCTCTCTGCTCAGAGGGGAACCTGCTTTCCCCTCTCTCTCTGCCTGCCTCTCTGCCTACTTGTGATCTCTTTCTCTCTGTCAAATAAATAAATAAAATTAAAAAAAAAAGATATTTAATTTGTAATCAAATATCCTCCCTCCCGCCCCTTCCCTGCCCAAGCTCCAATGGTGTCAAACGTTCAAGGAAAAACGACCACTTTTACATGGACTCTTTAAAAACAGCAGGAGGAGGGAATGCTTCCCAGTTTGTTTTATGAGTCTGGCATAACCAGGTGATGGTCAGGATGGGAAGCCTTCATATCTTGTTGGCTTCCTACTTGTAAATTAATTGAATGTGTGTGCCTGGGTTTCGGTCCGGGCTCTCTGCTCTGTTACATTCATCTATGTTTGCTTCCGTGCCAACAGCTTTGAATATCTAAAATCTCTATATTTTTTACTGCGGTTCCTTCCCCTTTCGTAGTAGTAATGTTATTTCTCTTTTCTTCCCTCCTTTTTGTGTTTGATTAGAATTCCACAATTTACTTCTAATTTCTTTTCTGATTTTAGAGGTACTAGTCTTCTTTTCTCCCGCATTTTGTAGTTTCATGGCCCATTTTCCGTCTCATGGAATTCATCATTTCATTTAGTTTTTCTTACTCTTTTTTGAAATGAGAACAATTAATCTATAATTTGCATCTGACTGCAGTTTGGACTGCGTTCTGAGGTTTTGCGCATAATGTTCTCGGTTTTGTTTTCATCCAGATATTCTGCAATTAAAATCTGTATTATCCTCTTTGCACACTATTTATAGGACAATATTAGGTTCTTTCCCCCCATTTCTAAGTATTTAGGGTTTTGTTGCAGTTATAAATTGTTATAAATTTTGTCAATTTCTAGTTTTATTGCATTGCGACCACATAAGGTAGCCTGTTCATTCTTTTCCTTTTAGAAATCATTGCAAGTTTTTTGTACTGTAGATTATGATCAATTTTCAGAATTCCCCCCGGGGCTTTGTAAAGAATATGTGTTCTCTGTTGGTTAAAAACTTTGACATATCTAGTAAATCAACCTTATTTCTTTTATTATCCAATTACACATGTTATGTCTACTTGACCGAATGTGGTGTGTTAAAATCATCAACATCCATATTTCTGTTAATGTTGTCTACACTTAACAAGAGTTTTTCCTTTATACATTGTGAAGATGTTTCATTTGGTGGATCAAGTTTCATGCAGTTTATATAGTTACAGAGGTCAATAATTACTATCAAACTGAACTGTTATTTCCCCTCTAATACATTTTACCCTGCATTTTATGTTGTTGAATGGTGATGTTGTCCCTTTATCTTCTTTTTTGCTCAAACTTGCCTTAATATATTCTTACCCATCACATATATTTATATTCTGTGATACTTTGCTTTGGACATGTTTCTCACATAGCTGTTGTTTTTAAATTAATTTTTTTTCTTTTTTAAGATTTATTAGTTTTAGAGAGAGAGGGAGCAGCGAGGTGGGCAGAGGGAAAGAGAGAATCTCAAGCAGACTTTGCACTGAGCACAGAGCCCCATGTGGGGCTCAATCCCATGACCCTGATATCATGACCTGAGACAAAATCAAGCATTGGACTCTCAACTGACTGAGCCTCCCAGGTGGCCCTTAAATTAATTTAAGTGTGTCTTTTAAAAAAAAATTGGTTTTGAAAGAATTTTAGATTACCAGAAGATTTCAAAAAGATTACAGAGAGTTCTTACGCGTTCTTATATAGCCAAGGTATAATCCTGTTAACTAAATTAATGCTTCACTGGGACTAGTTTTTCCACTGATGTTCTTTTCTGGGTCTGATGTTTCTGGGTCCAATCCAGGATCCCACGTTGCATCTGCTTGTACTATCTCCTTGGTTTCCCCCAGCTGACAGTCCCTTAATCTTTCCTTGTTTTTAACGCCGACATCTTGAAGGGTAGTGCTCAGGTATTTTTGGTAGAATATTCTCAATGTAGGTTTGTCTCATGATTTCTTGTGATTGGACTAGAGTTACAGATCTGGGGAGAAAACGTTACAGAGGAAGTGGCTTCTCATTACACCCGGTCCCGAAGCACAGGATACCGTGACTTCTAACTGGGGATACTAACTTGTTCACCCACTTTCCATGGTGTCTGCTGGGTTTCTCCACTCTAAAATCTTTATTTTCCCTTTCTGTATGCCAGTCATTAGGACCAGGCACTAAATTCAACTCAAATTCAAGGGAGCTTGAGTCGAACTGGGAATGAATTCCTCCTAGAGGGAGGAACACCAAAGAATTTGTGGATACACGTTAAAGTCACCCCAGGAAATTAACAAATACAAGAACTTAGAGGCTATGCAAATGTACTGTTTAAAATGCCCTTCGTGTTTGGGGCCCCTGGGTGGTACAGTCAGTTAGGTGACCGACTCTTGATTTGGTCTCATGTTGTGGTCTCAGGGTTGTGAGATTGAGCTACCCACTGGGCTCCGTGCTCAGCTCAAAGTCTGCTTAAGACCCTCCCTCTTTCTCTGCCCCTCCCCCCATACGCTCTCTCTCTTTCTCTAAAATGAATAAATAAATCTTAAAAAAAAAATACCCTTTGTGTTTCATCCTCTGGCTTCAGCATTCACTGGTGGGTCTTGCCCCCACCAGTTATTACTATGGTATTTCAATAGTGGTGTTTTCACTCCCTCATGACTTCCATAAGGAATATTTCTCCCTTTTCTAGTTATTGATTGACTGATTGATGAGTTTTTTAAATTTTATTTTAATTCCAGAATAGTTCCCCTGTACTGTTCCATTAGTTTCAGATATACAATATTGTGATTCAGCATTTCTGTATACTACTCAGTACTCGTGAAGATTGTACTCTTAATCTTCTTTGCCTGTTTATGTATTCAATCAAGTATTGATATGGACCTGTGGATATTTATTGCGATCTCAGGTTATGATCCAAAGCTAAATGCTATTATTATATATTTGGTTGCTCATCTTGTTCTAGCTTGGCCATTGAGATCTCCTTCGGGTGACCCTTGTTTCTTTTCGGCATGCCCCTATCTTTTTTTTAAGCTTTACCTTGGTTTTTGTTGTTGTTGTTGTTTGGCACAACAAGACCCTCATCTTGGGGTGCATGGGTGGCTCAGTGGGTTAAAGCCTCTGCCTTCGGCTCAGGTCATGATTTCAGGGTCCTGGGATAGAGCCCCTCATTGGGTTCTCAGCTCAGCAGGGAGCCTGCTTCCCCCTCTCTCTCTGCCTGCCTCTCTGCCTGCTTGCGATCTCTCTCTCTTTCTCTGTGTCAAATAATAAATAAAATCTTTAAAAAGAAAAAAGACCTTCATCTTGTGTTTGCTCTGTCCAGCCTTAAAATCAGCCACTACTGTTGGGAGCCTTGCTCCCTCTTATTGGAGAATAGTATTTAGATACATTTATACACTGAACATTTTGGGTTCCCTGCAAATTCATATGTTAAATCCCAGTGCCCGGTGTGGTGACATTTGGATGTGAAGTCTTTGGGAGATAATGAGGGCCTGACAGGACAGCCCTTTATACAAGACACCCTGGGGAGCCCCCCACCCCTCCTGCCATGTGAGGACACAACAAAAGGATGGCCCTTGGTGAGCCAGGGTGGGCCCTCCCTGGACACAATCTGGCAGCACCTGGATCTTGAGTTTGCCAGCCTCAAGAACCATGAGAAATAGATTTCTGTTGCTTATAAATGACCCAGCAGCCTGAACAGACTAAGACAGAAACCAAGATCTGAATTGTTTTCCCTGGGGTAGCATTTCTAGGAAGTGTGCTCAGCATAGAGGACAAGATAATACCTGTGTGTATTCTAAGCCGTATATACCAACCTGTTTATACTTCTGTATCTACTCGTAGACATATTAAATAATATAAACATGATAATAATAATCGTGAGGTTTTCCTAGAAGCTCTGACTCTCTTACCAAGAGGCTTACTAGAGGCTTCATTCTAGCTTCCTCTCCTTGCTTGTTTCTAGCTGTTTTCTCTGACTCCCCTTATCTGTGTTTGCTTGTTTGTTTGTTCAACCATCACATAGCCATGGTTGCAGACTTGCAAAACCCTGACCCACGCGAGAAACAAATTCAACAATGTGTGTGAACCGTCCCTATTGTCTTCAATCTTACAGTAACCAATCCAAACTCCATTTTCCAATGTACTGAGACCCTCTCACACTCTTGCCTACCGTGTTCGTGTTTTTGTGGAGTAAACCATCTATGAAACTACAGTTCTTCTCACTCTTTCCTGGAGTTTTAGAAATAGAGAAGAATCCGACACCAGTCTTCTTTTGGCTTCCTTGGGTTTAGATTGTCCCCAACTCTCACTACAAACACGTTTACATTCTCCCCCTTCCATCGGCTTGAATGTATTTTTAATAATTTCCTTGAGACTCTAAATCATCATCAAGGTAAGTCTGGATCTTAGCCCTGTTTCTTAAAACGTACGTGATGCTTAATAAACCATTTAGTTCTGCTGACTCGGGTCTTTCTTTGATTGGGGAAAATTTTTACTTTTTCATTTGTTTTTAGTTTTTAGTTTAACTAAACAGGCCACAATGAAAATGTTCTCAGCTTAAAAGGCCTGTGTGCCTGGGCAGGCTCTGGGACAAAGCAGGTGGTTTCCTTTTAGGAGATGAATAGAAAGACTGAGAAAGGAGCATACTTTGTCTTTAGCACCAGCAGGTTTTTCTTTCTTGTTTCTTTTTAAAATTGTCTTGTGCTAAGAACATGTCACATGATATTTACCCTTTTAATGACTTGTCATGTGTACAATCTAGTACTGTTCTCTCCAGGCACAGGATCATATAGCCGGTCTCTAGAACTTATTCATCTTGCATAAATGAAAGTTTATACGTGTTGACGAGCAGCTGCTCATTTTTCTTTCTCTCCAGCCTCTGGTAACCACCATTCTATTTTTGCTTCCAGTTTTTAAATACCTACCTTAGACATCTATGAGTGGGATCATGCGGTATTTGTTCTTTTGTGTCTGGCTTACTTCGTTTAGCAGAATGTCCTCCAGGTTCATCTGTGTCCTTGCATATGGCAGGATTCCCTTCTTTTTGGTGTGTGTGTGTGTATGTGTGTGTGTGTGTGTGTGTGTGTGTGTTTCCAATCCATTCATTTGTCAAGGGATATTTAGGTTGTTTCTACATTTGGGCTATTGTGGATAGTGCTGTAGTGAACATGGGACAGCAAGTCCCTCTTTGAGACCCTGATTTAAATTCTCCTGGGTAAGTACCCAGAAGGGGGATTGCTGGATCACACCGTAGCTGTTTGCCATTTCTCTGGGATCCGCCATACTGTTTTCCATAGTGGCTGCGCCATCTTGTATTCCCGCCAACAGTGCCCAAGGGCTGCTATTCCTCCACCATCTCGCTAGTCCTCAGAAAAATGCAAACCAAGCCATAATGTGCTGTTGCCCTAGCAGGTTTTTCAAGTGGTTCCTTAGGTCCGGAAGTTCCTTCTGAAAACCCCGTTGAATGCAGGGGAGCTAAATCCTACCCCCTCGGAGATCATCTAGGCTGCATTGATGCAAACTGGAACTGGAACTGATGCAAACTGTGAAAGCTGGGCCGCTGGGAAGGAATCCGTCAGAGACAGTGAGGACCTGGGTCGTTTGGTTGCATTACAACAGTTGATTCAACATCAGTACACATCTCCGGTTGGAACTTGGTAGAAAGGCATGCATTTCCATTCGCAGGCAGACACTGTGGAGACAATGCGATTGGGAGGATTGGCCAGGATGGCCCATCGCACACATGATGGTGCAAGTGTGAGGCTGCGTGTGGACACTGGCGTTGCCAAGTCCCATGACTGTCAGAGTCTCCCTTACACACTCTTGCAGACCATGTTCCACCATCAGCTCCAACACACTAGTCTGGTCCCAAGAACTCAAGTGCCATCAGGGAATCTGGCAGAAGATTATGGCAGAGGCTGTTGGTTATGTGCCATGGGATCATTCTGGAACAGAAGTAGGTGAGTGGATGAGAGTTTTCCTCGTGCAATTAATGTGATATTTGCCCAGCCTCAGAACACATAGGTCACTCTCAACTCCCCCCGTTAGGAGTTCAAAGTTCCCGAGTCTCAAGGTGCTGGAAGCCCATCTGGGTGACTTTATGGGCTTGGTCTATGACCCTGGTGCACGCCCCAGCAGGAGACGGCTTTGTTATCAGAAAGTCTGGCTTTGGGTCCTGTGTGCTCCCTGGGAAGATCCTTCAGTTTCATCAACTATGGAATAGGGATGGGAATCCTGGTGCTACCCCCTCACGGGGATGTGTGGAAGCTTGCCCGGGAGATGGAGCATGAACATGTGTGGGACTATGGTGTTGCCAATCAACCTCCTCAAGCATGTGACCAGCAGATGCAGTCATTAATGAAACAGCCTCTGGACTCTGGCCACCAGGTGCCTCTCAGCAGGTGTGAACTCGGAAGGTTGATTAATCAGGAAAGGGATGCTACCAGTGCCTGCCCTAGAGCTGTGATGCAGACATAATATATGCAAGTCCTATTTCTCTGTGCCTGGCACAGAGCAAATGTCATTAAACAGGCCCTGGGTTCCTGCACCCGTTGAACATCATGGACCTTCAGAAAGGTCTTATTCCTCCATCTTCCCCGATTAACCGCAAGAAAGCCTCACAGCTGCCCCCCGGAGGAATGTGTACCTCCACGGACTCCACTGTATTTTCTGTTTCATACAAGCATCCCATGGCTTGTTTGTAATAACGCATGGTGGTGTTGGAAAACTAAACGGGATATTCTTACCCAAGTCTGCCCTTTTGTAGTGAGGGCAATCGTGTCAGAAAGTTTAGACAACTTGACATGGGAGTAAGCTGGTGCTGGAAGCTGGTCCTTCTCCCCCTGAAGCCAGGGTTCTTTCCGCTAAAGCTTGACCTGTTCCAGTAAGTTTCACAGGATCATAATGCCCCCTGCTCTAGAAAAGACTGGCCTGAACCCCCTTTCTCACGATTTGTGGAAAATCCCTGAGGTTTCCAAGAATTCCCCCAAAGCTTCTAATTTCCTCATGAGCTGGCTTCGTCTGTGAATGGGCTTCCCATCTTGCATTATGCTGACATTTTCAGTTTCATTTCATTTGCAAATTCAGTTTTCTTTAGGCCTCTAGTCAGTCACCAAGTTCGAGAGTGAGGTCCCTGTTTTGTGTTTTTCTCTTGCTCTGATTTTTCTCTTTTGACCTTCTGTCTTAACCTACTTCCACTCCCATCCCCCTTCTGCTCTTCCATTCCCCCAAATTACCCCCATACGATGTTGTTAGGCAGCAGCCTTTTAAAGAAAGTTTAACAGGCATTAATTAAGAAAAGCAAAAACCAGATTCTTCCCATTTTTTTTCATGTAGAACAATTTCACTCCCAGACTCAGCTCTGGGAAGGGCTCTGGGAAAAGACTATTTCCTTTTGCCACCAGAGCTTAGAATTTACAACTTGTGAGCACTTGGATTGAGCTTGTAGATCAGGAAATACTCCTATGTTGTGCGGAACGGATGCTGTGTCCCCTCAATCACAAATATCTCCTTAGCAAGTCTAACTGGATAATTTCTTAATAGCTCTGGCAGAAAAGCACTAGGAAGGATTCATACTATCCTGACATGGGTCAAATGGTCACCACCAGACTAAAACTTATAGTCAGAGGTACTTACAGTCCTTGGTCTGAGCCACTGTCCACATTTGCCACCCCAAAATATGCCTCTCTGGCATATTGATTATTCTAAGCTAGTTATTTTTAGGAAACTGCAGACACAGGAGAAGCTGTGAAGACCAAGAAGTTGTTGCTTATGGGAGATGTTTACAGTTACAAGGGAAATCTCCATTTGCAAAGGTGTGTCCCTCACTCTGCCCTGAAGGGTAGATGATTCAATCTCTAAACATTCTTATCTCTGCAGGAAGCAAAGGCTTAAATCTGCATAAAATCCTCCTCCTAGTTTCCTTGGCTTTTCCTGGTGACTTCCCATACCTGACTTCCCACCCCCCAAATCTTCTTTTGTCTTTAGCTGAAAATGGTATTTAGGGTGATGGGCTTTGGCTATTTCAGAGGGTTACTCAGTTTTCCTGGGTCTTTCCCGATATCCAGGAGGTACTGGTGAGCGAGCAGAGGACACAACAAAGCTGACACACTGCACCTTCCTCCCCCAACTCCTGGATGGGATTTGTGTGACATTCCTCCGGGAGGCTCCCAAAGGTCTTAATGTTAATACCTTACTAAAGGGGAAAACAACCTTAACTTGACAATGGCAATGGCCTCCAGTATCTTGTAGGTCCTGCTTTGAATATGAAAGTTCTTTAGACAACCTCCCTTTTTCCCTACCCCCGACTCCCAAGTATATAATCAGCCACCCTCCACAACCCTGGTGCAGCAGCCCTTTCTGCCCATGGGTCCTGTCCCTGTGCTTTAATGAGACCACCATTTTGCACCAAGAATTCTTTCTTGGCGATTGGCTCCAGACCTCATCCCGCCAAACCTGCCCTAGATTCCAAAACTACATCACACGTTATTGAACTTTTGTTTGTTTTTCTCCTTTTAATCCGTCTCATGTCAATTTAACTAGACAAGCAAAGAACCTAGAAGGGAAAAAGGAAAAACTTTGCCATCCCTGACTCATTATGTTAATCTTTCTGGAACTCTGTGGTTCTGAATTTCTCCCCTCTTCAAAAACTTGTGAAGACTTCTTATTGCTCAGTAGATAAATCTGGGTTAGAGATTGTTCAGGGAAAGCACTTCAAGGTCACCCCAATTTCCCTCGAATTTTGGATCCCATATCTCTCCCTGCCCTCTGTATAAAAACATTCTTTGGGACAGAGAGTCTAGTTGCTGTCCCACAAATACACTTTGTCTTGTCCCGCCCCTGGGTTATTACTCAAGCTGTTGTACCGTTGAAATGCCCACCCTCTTTCATCTATAAAATCTTACCATCCTACAAGGCACTTTCTAACCCCATCACTTTTGTGAAAACTTTCATGACCTACTTTCTACCAGCCGGGACAGTGATGATAGATAGAAAACAGACGATGGGAAGATAGTGATTGTGGACAGAGCTCCCTTCTCCAAGTGTCAGAAGGGAAGATGCCTGCTAAGGATGCACCATTTTTACATATAAAAATCGTCGTTTACACTGTACGCACTCCGCTTTTCAGCCAAAGAAAAGTGTTAGACTATATGATTTGTAAGATCCAATCTAAGTCCATTATTCAAGAAGTCATACCACTTGCAAGAGCTGTTTGTACTTTTTCAGGAAGACATAAATAAACAGCTACCTCTCATAGTATTAGCTGTAACCTCAAAAAATGAATGGAAGAGGGGCGCCTGGGTGGCTCAGTCGTTAGGCGGCTGCCTTCGGCTCAGGTCATGATCCCGGAGTCCTGGGATCGAGCCCCGCATCAGGCTCCCTGCTCTGTGGGAAGCCTGCTTCTCCCACTGCCATTCCCTCTGCTTGTGTTCGCTCTCTCGCTGTGTTTCTCTCTGTCAAATAAATAAAATCTTAAAAAAAAAAAAAAGACTTTCCTTTAAAAAAAAAAATTAATGGAAGAGGCATACTGAATGTCAGCCTCTCTGCCTGTTTGGGGAGAACAGAAATAAACTCGCTTCTGATACATGTCTCTTCTTCCCAGTCGAATCAATCAACCTTTAGGACTATATTTGTTCCTCCATTTACTTTCCTAGAGGGTGGGATGGTGCCAAACTCCACTAAGAAAACAAGAAACAGTATAATGGATGACAGTACCGGTTTAGAAATTTGCATGCAAGGTGATTTTTAAATTATGGTTTATTAAGCATAGCAGACGAATAAATTTCCAAGAAACGGGCTATACACAGAGGTGTAATGAATATAATCATCATCATTTCCAACATTTCATTTTGCAGCTCCATTTACTTGAAATGATCTGATGCAAAAAAAAGATACTGTACGACACATTTCCTTTTCAGGAGTATACTTACACACTGTGAGAGAAAACAGGATCACCGCAGTTCGACAGTGGGGAGAAAAGTAAGGAAACATGCAGGATGGGTTTCAACCTGACATCCGTGTACTTTGTTTTGTGCCGTAGTCAGATGCATTTCACGTTATCTTGTCCCAAGGTATAGCTCCAACGGAAGTGTGGGGAGACAGTCATTACACTGTCATCTGGTCTGACAATCATATTCGTAAACACTGGCAGCTCCATAGGTCATGCGTCTCTCTGGCAAACGCTGATGAGTTTATTAACATATACAGCATCGCTTTGTCAAGCCCGCTTGTTAATCTACATTTACAGATGTACAGTGGGTGATGGAGTTGAAATGCTCCCCTGGTTAGAGCACACAATGGCCCCAAATCAAAATACGTAGTAGAAACAGCGAGCTGGTTGCAAGGTTGGGGGTGGAAAGTCCCTCCTTTATTTTATGAATTCAGATATCTGTGGGCTGCTGATAAGGTCTGTATACTCATATTTTTCTGACAATGGTTCTCGTGAAAAAGCTAGAGAACACCAAACAGATATAATTTTTCTTCCGCTATGGTACAGAACGTGCGGTAATCTACAAATCAGTCCACTTAACGCCCAGTATCTGTGTGGCCTTTGACAAGCAAGGGTAGTCCAATCCTCAATCTTGGTTTTCTTATCAGTAAAATGGGATTCATCTATCTGCCCGCTTATTCATTCATGGACCTCCTCCCTCCCTCCCCAGCCTGGACGGGTCCAGAGAGGAAGAATTTTGTTCCCTGGGTATTTTCTCCATTAAGCAGGTCTTTCTCCCTGGTAATCAGACCATCCTCCTATTGCTACAGGTGCTAGGTCCCACATTCTCCTGCACTACAGGTTACCAGGCAAGTACCATCTCTGGGTTTCTCAAGGATGTCACCCAATCACCAGCCCATTGGCAGCCCTGTCACAAAGGGGTCACAGTCAACAATATTATGCTTTCTATTATCTGACGAGCCTGTCCTCTTAAGCCCTGTGATTTGACCAGGCTCATTCGCCGGGGTCCACTTACCCATGTGGAATGTCGTCTGCCTTACTGAGGCCAGCTGTCATTCAAACCCACACCGAAAATCACACAAGCCCCAGGTAAGAAGAGGCCACCAGCACTGGTCACGTGGGAAGAAAGGTGCAGCACTGGAGTCCAGAAGCATACCAGCTTGGGAGTGGAAATACGACCCAAGAATAAGACACAGCCTGAATCACAGGCTGGTCTGCGACATGCTAGGCAGGAGAATAAGCAGAAAGAGAATGTCAGGGCATGGAAGCCAAGGGTGGAAGCAAAAGAGAGGTGGCCAGCTGGAAAAGAGTCTCGGTCCTCAGAACAAATGAAAATGGCAATGACATTGGATTGATTGAAATCTTACCAAGTTTCAGGCACTGTGCTAAGTGCTTTTCATGCATCATCTCATTTAATCCCCAAAACATGTCCAAGGGGTATTATTACCCCCATTTTAGAGATGAGGAAACTATGCTTCATAGTTAAGTATCCTGCCCGCAGACAAATACGCAGTCAGGAAGTGGAAGAACCGAGATTCAGACCCAAGGTATCCAATGCCAGACCTCAGCCTTCAGCACTCCTGGCATAGCCTCTCTGCAGCCAAGTCAAGAGCGGTTCCTGGAAGAAAGGAACAGTGATGGTGCAAACTCACACATGTCAGAAGCTCATACTCTGCATTTTGCAGCTTTATTTCATTCATCTTAAAGAAATAAATTCTGTTTTTGCTCCTTTTTCTAAGGAAGAGCTTTAGAAGATTTAGGATCCTTTGGACCATGAATAACCAATGCCGAACAAATGAGAAGGGCTTCATTCTCTCCTCTAACAACACATCTAGAGACAGGTCAGTCTGGAAATTTTAATCCAATGGCACAGCTATGTCCTGTGTTTCCTCTGCCAGTTCAACCAATCAGGGCAATTGCTCCTCATAGTCACAAGATGGCTGCAGCACCTCCAGGCATCAAACACAAGTGAAGGATGTCCATTAAAGAAATGGAGTATTTCTCCCATACATCTCCATTTAGTAAAGAGGAAAACCTTCACCAGAAGCTTCTTTGAATACCTCCTCTTTGCTTTATGTCCATGCCATGCCTAAACCAATTATGCAAGGAAGACAGAATTGCCATGAGTAGCTCACATCAATGGTGATTCATTTGTGGATCTGAGAAGGGCTTACCCTTTTTACCCACATGGGAAAACAAAGTCCAAAACAAAAGTGGGGAGGAAGGTGTGTTTGTGGAGTAGGGAAGAAGGCTACTGAGTTAAGCATAGAGTGACTGCCATGCCAGGGTAGGAGGAAAGGACATTGTTGGATCATTTAATCCCTTCCTATTTTTTTCCCATAAGCTTAACTATGCAAATTAGGGATAGACATACACCAGAAACAAAGAATCTTAAGGAATGACATTGGGAATCACGTCCACAACACAAATTATCTGCACTCGATTTGTTCGATGGATCTACATGGTTGTGAATCCCCGTGGACTCTTTACAAACAAGATGATGGCCAAACCCCCCACAATTGTGCTTTCACTCCCAAAGAAATCTCTTTATGGGGGGTCATCACTAAACTGCTGCTAAAGAACACAAATGTAATAATAAAACATTAAAGCCACGACCTAATGGCATGCCAGTCACATTCACTCCCCCTCCTGCCACGTTTTCATTTTGATGCTAACAGGTCAGCCATTATATGTCGTGATGATTCCACCTCAAACAGCACATCTTTATATAAGAGATGCTGGGAAAATTAGGATCTGGGTGACGTTTTAAGCATCTCAGATGTATCCTGTTTACCAAAAGTGTTCCAAGCAGAGCTTTTTTTTTTTTTGCATGCACACTACATGAGAATATGTAATCAACCGGGTCCCCTACTTGGTGGCAAGCGAGAAACCAAATGACTCCATGGAAATTTATGTTAGCAGTAGAGTTATTTCTACCTCTGGGAGGAATCCTTCGAGTCAGCAGATTATTAGGCTGATGTTAATACAAACAAAGTTGTGAATTCCCTTACTGTCTTTCCCTGCACTTAATTCTAACCACACACTCCTCACTGGGGAAGACTGACCTAGTTACCAGCTCTATTCTGTGACTCATTCTACGCCACACCCACCTCCTGCTCTTGAATCCTGGCCATCAGCTCCCACCACTTTAGGAATCACAGACGATTCCAGTGAGTCAGGAATAAACTCCAGGTGAAGATACCTCATTTTTAATGCTTTGCTTCTCTCCGTGAGACATGTGATGAGTATGGATATCCGATATGGAAGACAGAGCCTGAGGGCACAGTGGAGTTGATATACTTGTCCACAAGTTTATCTGTTAACTGATTATCCGTTTATCTGTTAACTGATTCGGACACAAACCCTTCTGCATTTAAATTCTTAACTCTTCCCACCAAACCAGGCTCTTGCCCACATTTCAGGACAACATGTTTTGAGAAGGAAAAGAGACCAAGAGCAAATCCATCCACTAATAAATAAGAAGTCCAAAAATGCACCCCTTTCTCTCTCTTCCCTCAACCCCTGTGGAAAGATAATAAGGATCAATGGAAGCCAAACTATTAACAACACGAGTTGTCAGACTGTTTGTGAAAAGCCCATGTTTATTATATTCGTTGCCATTTTGAGCCTCACATTCCAGGGACACAGTCATGGAATTGTTACTGATCTTACAGAATCCCTGACTCCTAACTGAAATCTGCTATGTGAACATGAAGTCTTCTTTGCTGAACAGCCCTCCTCCTGGTTTCCCAGCAGTACATGGTTATGGTGGGTTACATTTTCCTCCAGACACTCAAGTGGGAAACACATCCGTGGAAACTGATGAAATGCCCCATATAGATTCTGTCCCTTTTCACTAGCCATGAAAAGACTACAATGATTAAATGCACACCCGACACTGAGTATCTGTGATGTGTCAGGCACACTTTAGGCACTTTTATTTTAAGATTTTACTTATTGTATTTTAGGGATAAAGATGGGGAGCAGGAATAGAAGAAGGACAACCAGATACCACACTGAGCATGGAGCCTAATGCAGCCTGATGCATCTTAGGTCAGGATTTCAACCCTGATATCAAGACCTGAGTCGAAGTGAAGAGTCTGACACTTAACTGAGTGAGCCACCCAGGCGCCCCCGGGCACTTTTACCTGCCATTTCCTTTAAGTCTCATAATGAACAATGTTTGTCTACCCGAATGAGCCTTGAGAAATTAAAGGATTTGCTCAGGGGCGCCTGGGTGGCTCAGTGGGTTAAAGTCTCTGCCTTCAGCTCAGGTCATGATCTCAGGGTCCTGGAATCGAGTCCCGCATCGGGCTCTCTGCTCAGCAGGGAGCCTGCCTCCCCCTCTCCCTCTGCCCGCCTCTCTGCCTACTTGTGATCTCTCTCTCTGTGTCAAATAAATGAAATCTTTAAAAAAAAAAAATAAATAAAGGATTTGCTCAAACTTATTCAGGAAATGGCAAAGCTGTGGGCCACAAAGCTAGGCCTTTCCCCTCACATCTCACGCTTCTCACACGACATCACTTTTTCCCCATCTGCATTGACATATACTAGGGGACAAACCAACAGAATAAAAAAATATTTCTTTAGGACTACTATATGCACAACTCCATGTGGTAGAGCTTGAGCCGGACCTTGTGATCTGGGCAGCATTCAGATAAGAAGGGAAGCAGAGAAGCCACGGAGGTTGGAAGAGGAAGAATTTATGTATTTACTTTCTCCTTATTTGCTCTCGCATATTTTGCCTTTTTTTTTAAGAGGCACAAAACTGAATTTAAATCAAATCAGAACTTCTTTGAGGACTGAAACTTGGGGAGACTGGCACCAAGCCCTAACCTTGACCTTAAGCTGGATTCAGTCCTCAAAGCAGCATCCTTGTGAATGGATCTGTTTATGGCAAAGTGTCCACAGGAATGTGTTTATTTTAGGGGAGAATTTAGAGAAAAATATTGGAAACAGAGACCCAAAACTCCCCCAAAAAACCAGTTGTCCAGCTTTCACTTATCTTCCGCAATTTTTTTCTATCAGACTTGTGTTTCTGTTTTTCTTATGGACAAATGAACCAACCGACTCAAGCCTTGGTCTGTGAAGACTCATAACAGAACTGGGCCAAGTGATAAGAGGTTCCCCCCACCCCCGCCCCGTTCTTTATCTGTACAGGTATATCTGCAGGGGCTGGGAAGCTGCTTCTTCCATAGGAAGGTTCATCTGTCTTCACAGCCTGTAGTGGCCTGGTAAAGATAATATGGAGAAAAATACAGGACAGTCATTAGCTCTAACTTTCTCGTGATGTATATTTAGGTTTTATCCCTTCTGTGGCTTGAATATGTCTTCACAATCCTGAAGTGTGCTTTCCTACAAACGAGTAGGTGGACATGCCCCCCTGCTTACGCACACACTGACATGTAACCTCCCATTCTTTCTCTTGTATGTCCTGGTATATATGACAGAAAGACAAACCGTACTCGGGAATCACCTTAAATGTCTCACAGTTCGCCAGGGAAGCTGGGAAAAATATCTTCATGAATACTGTTTAATTACAACTGTGTGGTTATGACAGTTGGTGCTAGGAAAGGGGAATCACAAACTGTACGAACGGTTTCACATTATCCACCCATCCAGTCACATTGACTTCACTGCAGTAGTCCATAATGAAGATGAATGTGCTATTTGTAAACCTAAAAATGAAAAGCTAGAGAATATTGATCTGAGAGTAAGCAAAATCATCAAAAGTTGAAATTCACTATAGCTGGCATTAAACAACTGGAGTTCAAAATTGCTCTTTAAAAATCTTAGTTAAGAACGCATTATCAGGGCACCTGGGTGGCTCAGTGGGTTAAAGCCTCTGCCTTCAGCTCAGGTCATGATCTCGGGGTCCTGGGATCGAGCCCGGCGTCGGGCTCTCTGCTCAGCGGGGAGCCTGCTTCCCCACCCCTCCTGCTTCTCTGCCTACTTGTGATCTTGCTCTGTCGAATAAATAAATAAAATTGTAAAATAAATAAAACAAAAAAACGCATTATCATGGAAAAATGAAATGTCCAGCAGTCAGTCTTGATTTCTCAAGTAACATGAGGAAAGCACAAGAGACAGACAAAGGTTCATGAGTGAATGTATCCAGAGGTAAAATCCATGGCTTGGAACAAAGACAACCACCATTTATTTGCATATGATTCTGAAATTTGCAGGATTTTACAGAGACTGCCCAAGCCTACTTCACAAGGTGTTAGCTGGGTCTTCACAAGGCTCTTTCAACTGGGAGCTTGGCAGAGGTTGGACATCCGAAGAGGCTTCACTGTCACGTCTAGAGCCTAAGCTGGGGTGGCTGGAATGCTGGAGGCTGGCTGGCCACTCTCTCTAGCTAGGGCAGTCAGGCTACTTCAACTGTGGCTCGGGATTCTACAAGAGTGAAAGCATTTATAAGGGCCGGAAATTTCTACTGCATCCTATTGATCCAAGCGAGTTGCCAGACAAGATTCAAGGAGATGAAATCAAATCCACTGTTGCCGGGAGGAGGGACACATAGGTACAGGGATGGGAGGAAATGTTGAAAGCCATATTTGGGGCTATCTCCTACAATTTTTTGCATTAGAGTACTGACAGGACTCTCTTCCAGATCAAAGTCTAGCCAGGATCTGAGAAGGCAGCCCTCTTTTTAACCAGTCTTCAACTTTGGCCTATGGAAACTGCACTTACAGCACAAACAATTTGCTCTACCACACACCCTTAGAGAGACTTGAATAAATACTAGGGTACTACCAGCTCAAAGCTGTGTCTCTAGGATGATGACCCCCAATCTCCTTAAATGTCTGCCTGAGAAAACTCAATGTCACCGAGATACTTTACCATTTGTTCTAGCCAAAACCTAACTATGGGCCCCTGACCTCCCTTTTCTTAGAGCATCGACTTGAGAAAATTTGCAGTTGTAAAATCTTTTCTCTGTTCCTTTGAGATATATCTGCTACAACCCTGGAATTTTTTTTTTTTTCCACAACAACCTGGGGCCATCCTTTTAAAACATAATTATCAAGAAAGATAGAGCCCTTGTCTCCCAATCTCTGGGGTGAATAGGAGGTTAACTTCAATAGATACCAGTCAATGGGCACAGATGGGCTTAATCACACTGTGCCATCCCTCTAGCTGATTTTTGTCATTTTCTACTTCCTTGACTCTATGAAGCCCTGTATTCTCCTCCTCCTTTTCCTCCTCCCTCACCCCCCTTTAAAATGCCCAGTCACCTCCATGGAATTGACTGGATTGGAGATGAGCACAGTCTGTCTCCCCTACTGCAGTAGCTTGAATAAAATCTGTCTTATAATTTTTAACGAGAGTCCGGTGAAGGATTTTTCTTTGCCAGTGCTCCTAATGAAAGATAATGGTGAACTAAGGTACTTACATTGAGGATGGAGAGAGGGAAACAGAACTGAGATGCATTTAGATGCTAGACTCCAAGTTCTTGGAGATGAAGGAAATGAGAAAGAATCAAGAGTCACAGATGAGGTTTAAGATTCTGGTTTTGGACACCTGCAGAGTTGGTGGTGCCATTCATAGAGAGCCTGGCACCACATGGGAAAGAGGAGCTTGGGTTCAGTTCAAAAATACTGATTTGGAAAAATCTTCCAGATGGAGATGCCCATTAGGCATTTGGGTATATGGCTTTGAAGCCCTGAAAAAAGATGATCAGGAAGAGCACATCTTGAAACCCTAAACACTTCAGGGGCTAATTGAAGTCATATGAGTCATTGAGAAAAACTAGAGGGAGTGCTTAGAAGGAAAAGAAAACAGAGCTTTAGACATTTGGAGATAGGCAAATAGAAGGAGCAGCCAGAGAGAACCCAGGGTCTGGGTAGAGAAGATCACCAGCCCAGCACCTCTGCCTATTAGAGCAGCGATGGAGGCTGGGCTCATACGCAGGCCATCCCAGCAAATGAAGGGTGTTCTTGCTGAGAACAGGAGCAGTTGGAAGAACAAGACAAAGTAGGAGGAAAATGGGAAGGTTTAAATATCTTTTATAGGAAATGAGGGGGAAACAAAACTGAATCAGGTTCAAGGTTATATTCCCAGGACTTCGCATCCAATGGCGCAAAGATAGGAACTGGCTGCCCATGGCCCAGGCTAACTCAGTGTTCCCCAAAAAGAAGATGGAATCTCTCCAAACCTCTTCTGCAAAACACACCAATAGACACGTGGATATATTCCTTATTCTTGGAGATTATCTATCTAGAGGTTGGAGAACATGTGGGAAGTAACACATCCTTTGCTTTTGTGGATTTCCCTGTTTTCTGTTACCGCATTAAAATTCTCCAAATCAGGGTGTCTGGGTGGATCAGTTGTTAAGCGTCTGCCTTCGGCTCAGATCATGATCCCAGGGTCCCGGGATCAAGCTCTGCATCAGGCGCCCTGATCAGCCTGGAGGCTGCTTCTCCCCTACAACACTCCGCCTGGCTGTATTCCTTCTCTCTGCCAAATAAATAAAATCTTTAAAAAGAAAAAAGATTCTCCAATTTATACAACTTTCCCTATGGCAAACAGTGACTAGAGGGTTTTTTTTAGTTTTTACATTCAATAAATGATGCCAATAGTATCAGTTCTAAGGGGTGCCTGGGTGGCTCAGTGGGTTAAAGCCTCTGCCTTCAACTCAGGTCATGATCTCAGGGTCCTGGGATCGATCCCCACATCGGACTCTCTGCTCAGCAGGGAGCCTGCTTCTGCCTCTCCCTCTGCCTGCCTCTCTGCCTATCTGTGATCTCTCTCCGCTCTGTCAAATAAATAAATAAAATCTTAAAAAAAAAAAAAAGAAGAATCAGTTCTAAGCAGAAGGTTCTGTCTCTGCAGGGTACCTCTCTGTCCCCAGCTGTGGATGGGGTTTAGGTATGTGCCCAACACTCTTCAGTTCAATGTCAGTAGCCTACTCTTGCAGAGTGTGATGTGGACGTCTTAAAGCAACCACAACTACTACTGAATACTCATCGTATCTGACACTGTGCTGCTTTAACTTTCATAGCTGGATATTTAAGAGTTCTTAAACTTACAGGTATTGAAAGATGAACTTACATAACTGCATAGATGAGATTTACTTTAGCTACTAATTAGTTCCACGCACCAGACTAAGAAAATTCGAGTTTGAAGGCCACATATGACCCTCAACATGAATTTATCCATCCTCGGAGGAAGGATCAAACACTAAAATGTTGAGATATTCCCAGAAATCAGAAAATACCATGTCACACTGAAATGCTGACTTATCCCCAACATCTGAAGTGGGCGTAGGGAGACATGTTTTATGTGTCCCTTTCCTCTAACTTTCTTAACTTACTGGCAGTAAATACAGACTAAATGTACATTGTCTTAGCATTTGGTGACTAGGATTATATACTCCTTTTCAAAATTAAATTAAAATGTGGTCTTTGTTGTAAATTCTTCCATGCCTGTTACTAATCTTTTTTCCTAAAGTGTATTGACTCATGATAAATGAAAGAAATGTCCCATCTCTGTACCAGCCAACAAGGTTCAGATGAGACTGGTAAATAATTCAATTTTTAAAGGAAAAGGTGACATGAGCCAGATGTCTCCAGAATATTTATTTTTCTTTTTTTTTTCCTTTTTCTAATTAGCCTCATGCAGCCTCTTTGAAAACACACAGGAGACAAACATGATTTTAGATGACATCAGCTGGCAAACAAATGTGGTTTTCCTTTATCCAGTCTGATATTTATTTTTGTTTATCTAAATCTTAGATAAATGTAATTTTGTTCATAGACTGTGAGCCATGGTAAGGGCAAAGATTGTGCCTTTCAAGTTGTATTTTCACTGAGAACCCAGAATGATTCTATGATCTTGAAGAGTTTCAGTGGATAAAATACTGTTTTGAGCTGCTGTTCTTGAAAAAAAGATTAATTTTATGTGGACACTTCCAGGTGCCACCAGCATCACGGGGAAGGTAGCTTTCCAGCCAGAAAGCAAATTTCGTCTTCCTAGAGGAAAGCATGAGAAAGGTGCTTGATTTTAATTCTTTCTTTCTGCCTAAGTTTTATGCTGGAATTGCAGATAGAGAATAGTACTAAGAGCAAATGTTTATAAAGTGAGTTATATGCTAGATACTGTTCTGAGCTCTCTGCAAGCATTAACTAATTTAGTTCCCAAAAAACTCTGTGCAGTAAGTAATGTAATAGTGTCCTTATTTTTCAGACAAAGAAGCAGAAGCACAGAGAAGTTAACAAGTTAGCCAAGGCCGTAGCTTGTGACTTCTGGCGTCAGTCTGTGCTCTTGATCAGCTGGCCACTCTGCTTATACTGAATATAATCCAGTCACCATCTGCACAGAGCACAGGCTGTTGGGTGACACAGAGCACCCCATAGGTATTTATAACACAGTGTGGAAATATAATCATCAAGATATGGCTTAACGTCATGGGAACCCAGACTGGGTATACCAGAACCACCTGGATGAGAGGGTGATCCAAGAAAGTTTTCTCAAAGGGGGAGTTCCTGAGTTGAGCCTCCAAAGACAAGAAGGCATAAAAGAGGCAAAAGTGGGGAAAAGCATCCCTCAGCAGAGGGAAACCTGGACAGAAATAGCAAGGTGGGAACATGCAGGCACACTGCAGCAAATTAAAGATGTGATTGATTGTTAAAATCTCCATTTTCTTTTTTGTTTAAGATTTTATTTATTTACTCATTTGAGAGAGAGAGCGCTCGCACAAGCAGGGGGAGGAGCAGAGGGAGAGGGAGAAGCAGACTCCCGCTGAGCAAGGAGCCCAATGTGGGACTCGATCCCACGATCTGGAATCACGACCTGAGCTGAAGGCAAATGCTTAACTGACTGAGCCATAAAATCTCCATTTTCATGTGCATTGCTAAGAAGAACAAATGCTGCCCATGACCATGTGATTTGTCATCAGTTGAAATAAGCATGTTTCAATCGCACTACTGGGTATTTACCCCAAAGATGCAAATGCAGTACAAAGAAGGGCCCCATGTACCCCAATGTCCATAGCAGCAATGGCCATAATTGCCAAACTGTGGAAAGAGCCAAGATGCCCTTCAACAGATGA
>CM053619.1:4250967-4270940 GCA_028646535.1 Procyon lotor
CATGAGCAACCAATCTCTGACAAACGTGCCAAGAATACACACCAGGGAAAGGATAGTTTTTCTAATAGTGTTATGAAAAGTGTATATCCACATGCAATAGAATGAAATTGGACTTTTACCTTATACCATACACAAAAATCTACTCAAAATAGATTAGATTCTTAAATGTAAGACCTAGAACTATAAAATTACTAGAAAACATAGGGGAAAGTCTTAATGACATTGGCCTTAGCAATGATTTCCCAGATAGGACACCAAAAGCACAGGCGAAAAAGCAAAAACAAACAAATGAGATGACATCAAACTAAAAAGCTTCTGCACAGCGGTGGAAACTATCAACAGAATGAACAGGCAACCTACAGAATGGGAAAAATGTTTGAAGATCACATGTCTGCTAAGGAGTTAATATCTAAAAAACATAAGAAATTTCTATAACCCAATAGCAATGAAGAAAAGAAACTGAATTCCTTGATTAAGAAAATAGGCAAAGAATTTGAATGGACGTATATCCAAGAAGATGCACCAATGGCTGACAGATTTATGAAAAGATGATCAGCACCACACATCATCTGGAAAATGCAAATCAAAACCACCATGAGATATGAGATATTATCTCACATCTGTTAAGATGGTTATTATCAAAAAAATCAGAAAATGACAAGTGCTCACAAGGATGTGGAGAAATTGGAGGCTGTGTATACTGTTCGTGGGAATAAAAACTGGTGCAGTTTACAGAAAATAATACAAAGATTTCTAAAAAAAAAAATTAAAAAATAGAACTACTATAGGATCCAACAGCCCTATTTCTGTATATTTATCCAAAAGAATTGGAATCATGACCTTAAAGAGATATCTACACTCCCATGTTTATTGCAACATTATTTACCAAAGCTAAGAGGTGAAAACAACCTAAAACTATGTCAACAGAGGAATCAATAAAGAAAGTGGGTACATACATACAAAAGAATATTACTCAGCCACAAAAAGAATGAAATCTTGCCACTTGCAGCACCACAGTTGGACCTAGAGGGTATTCTACTAGTGATGTAAGTCAGACAGAGAAATACAAGCATTATATGATTTCACTTAAATGTGGAATCTAAAAAACAAAGCAGATGGACAAACAGAAAAAACAAACATTCATAAATACAGAGAACAAACGGGTGGTTGCTGTGTGAGGATAGGCAAAATAGATGATACAAACTTTCAGTTATTATTATTATAATTATTTTTAGATTTTATTTATTTGGCAGAGAGAGAGAGAGCACAAGCAGGGAAAACAGGAGAGGGAGAAGCAGGCTTCCCACTGAGCAGGGACTCTGATGCAAAGCCCAATCCCAAGACCCTGGGATCATGACCTGAGCTGAAGGCAGACGCTTAACCTACTGAGACCTCAGATGTCCCTACAAACATCCAGTTATAAAATAAGTAAGTCACGGAGATTGAAAGTACAACAAAGGAATGTAGCCAATAATATTGTAATAATGTTGTATGGTGACCTACCCTTTGGTGATGAGCACTGGCTGATGTAAAGAATTGTCGAATAGCTATGTTGTACACCTAAAACTAACATAACATTTTCCGTCAACTATATTGCAACAATAAAAATTTTGAGAAATAAATTAATTTAATAAAAAAACATGAGCAAAAAAGATAAATAAAATCAGAAGTAAAAGCCTTAAGCTCTCAATTAAGTTTTCCTCCAGGAGAAGAGATTTGATATCTCTGGTCACAGATTTCATGGATGTCCCCAAATTTAAGGATGACTTGGTCCACGTTCTGTATTCCCCTCCCGACTGCAGATGTGCAGGCCTGTTTCCCAGGCAATGTCTGGACACCACACTCACCCTCCCTGGGAGGGGACCCAAGCCAGAATGGAATGTTGCTTTGACTGCCTATGGGCACTCATCCCACCCTGTCACTGTGGTTATAGCTGGCAGAGAGCTATGGGGTGGCTTCCCAGGAAGACACGGTGGATTATAACCTCATCTCTTTTTCTTGGTTAGCTCTCCATAACATAGCCACTCAGTTTCTCATATTTAAATTGGAAAGGCTTACATCCATTTATCCTTCCCTTGTGAAACAACTGAAATCCACAAGAACCTCCTTTTTCTGTTTTTTTTTTCTCTTTTTATCATTATAGTATTTATTTTGTTTTATTTTTTCAGTGTTCCAAGATTCATTGTTCATGCATCACATCCAGTGCTCCATGCAATATGTGCCCTCCTCAATACCCACCAGGCTCACCCAACCCCCTACCTCTTCCCATCCAAAACCCTCAGTTTGTTGCTCAGAGTTCAGTCTCTCAGGGTTCATCTCCCCCTCCGATTTCCCCCCATTCACCCTTCCTTTCCTTCTCCCAATGTCCTCCATGTTTTTCCTTATGCTCCACATGTAAGTGAAACCATATGATAACTGACTCTCTCTGCTTGACTTATTTCACCCAGCATAATCTCTTCCAGTCCCATCCATGTTAATACAAAAGGGGGGTATTCATCCTTTCTGATGGAGGTGTAATATTCCATTGTATATATGGACCATATCTTCTTTAACCATTCATCTGTTGAAGGGCATCTTGGCTCTTTCCACAGTTTGGTGATTGTGGCCATTGCTGCTATGAACACTGGGATACATGTGGCCCTTCTTTGCACTACATCAGTACCTTTGGGGTAAATACCCAGTAGTGCAATTGCAGGGTCATAGGTTGGCTCTATTTTTAATTTCTTCTGGAATCTCCACACTGTTTTCCAGAGGCTGCACCAACTTGCATTCCCACCAACAGTGTAAGAGGGTTCCCCTTTCTCCACATCTTCTCCAACATTTGTTGTTTACCATCTTGTTGATTTGGCCATTCTAAATCGTATAAGGTGGTATCTCAATGTGGTTTTGATTTGAATCTCCCTGATGGCTAAAGATGATGAACATTTTTTCATGTGTCTGTTAGCCATTTGTATGTCTTCTTTGGAGAAATGTCTGTTCATGTCTTCTGCCCATTTTTTGACGTGATTATCTGTTTTTTGAGTGTTGAGTTTGAGGAGTTCTTTATAGATCTTAGGTATCAGGCCTTTGTCTGTAGTGTCATTTGCGAACATCATCTCCCATTCCGTGGGTTTTCTCTTTATTTTGTTGACTATTTCTTTTGGTGTTCTTTGGTGTTCTTTTGGTGATTTTTATCTTGATGAAGTCCCAATCGTTCATTTCACTTTTGTTTCCTTTGCCTTTGGAGACATATTCTGAAGGAAGTTTCTTTGGTCAATGTTGAAGAGGTTACTGCCTATATTCTCCTCTAGGATTTTGATTGATTAAAAAATGGGAATATAGGGGCGGCTGGGTGGCTCAGTCGTTAAGCGTCTGCCTTTGGCTCAGGTCATGATCCCAGAGTTCTGGGATCAAGCCCCGCATCAGGCTCCTTGCTCGGCAGGAAGCCTGCTTCTCCCGCTACCATTCCCTCTGCTTGTGTTCCCTCTCTCACCGTGTTTCTCTCTGTCAAATAAATAAAATCTTTTAAAAAAAAAGGAAATATAATTGAAATATCACTTGAGTTTTAGGTGTACATAATGATTTGGGATACATATACTTTGTGTAACAGTGACCACAATGAATTTAGTTAACATTCATCCTCTCACATTATTATTTTTTCTTGCGATGGGAACTTTTAAGATCTACTCAGCAACTTGCAAATATAAAATAAGAGTTTTGTTAACTATAGTCACCATGCTATACACGATATCCCCAAAACTTACTTATCTTATAACTGGAAGTTTGTATCCTTTGACAACCCTTACCCACAAGGAACCCTGTTGAACTCTGGTCAATATTGGATTAAACTAAAGCATAAATATGGGAACGCATAATTTCCTGATATAATATGTTCAGCTCTGACTGTACAATTGCTGTTAGGGAGAACTTTACAAATAACTGTAGTCCCAATTGCGTTTCTGCATTGGAAAACAATCACATCACCGTGAAGATCAGAGACTCTAATCATGTGTTGCCAATGCAAGAGGTCAGACAGGATATGAGGCTTAGCTAAAAAGAATTGCTTGAATGACTTTGTCTCAAATCAATCAACAGTTGATCTTTCCTTTAAAGTTAATTTGACCTTCCTTAACTTGTAAGATTCACAGGAAAGACAGATTTGATTTTTGGTGTGCTTTCAACTTCATTAAATTGAAGTGTGACCAGAAATTGTTTTAAGGTAATAAAAAAAAAAAAATCTAATTTTTTATGAAGTCAGAGTCTCTTTAATCTTATTTTCTAATAAAACTAGAGATTGTCAGTAGGTTCCCATTTAGTAATATGTAACTGGAACTAGTATAAACATCATATGCAGAATTTGTATTACGGCTGAATGCCCATAAAATTCACAGAAAATAGGGTCATTTGACAAATATAAAGAGAGGTATTTAAAAGTGACTTACAGGGGCGCCTGGGTGGCTCAGTTGGTTAAGTGTCTGGCTTCAGCTCAGGTCATGATCTCGAAGTCCTGGGATCGAGGCCTACATCAGACTCCCTGCTCAGTGGGAGCCTGCTTCTCCCTCTGCCTCGCCCACTGCTTGTGCTCTCTCTCTCACTCTTGCTCTATCTCAAATAAATAAAATCTTTTAAAAAATTAAAATAAAATAGAAAATGACTTACAGTGACATCTGGGAGGCTCAGTCAGTTAAGCATCCAGCTCTTCATTGGTTTCCACTCAGGTCATGATCTCAGGGTCATGAGATCCAGCCCAGTGTCGAGCTCCACACTCAGTGGGGAGTCTGCTTGGGATTCTTTCTTTCCCTCTCTCTCTGCCCCTCCCCCATAAAATAAAAGTGACTTACAAACTCTGAGCCCTAGAAGTCGAGCTTTCAGATTTCAGATTTCACCACCACCACCAACAAAGTATAAAGGATACCCAGTTCAATTTGAATTTCAGATAAAATGAATTATTATTTCTGGTATAAGTATGTCCCATACAATATTAAGGAAATACTATCACTGCCCTAAGAAAAAAAAAATCACTTATTGTTTTCCTGAAATCGAATTTAATTGGCCATCCTGTAATTTATCTGGCATACCTACCTGTCTGCCAAAGATTTAAAGTAGAAAAAAAATCCCTAATGGTCCCGAACATAGTGAATTTAAATTAAGAGCAGGATCTGGCTCAATTAAGCTATCTTCCGTGTGGAGTCACATGAAGTAAGCCATGACCATAAGCCTCATCTGTGCTCCCTCAGTTGTTATCATTCAGCTCACCTTGTGTGAGGAATGAGCAGAAAGGCAGGAGGCCACAGTCAGCAGTGCATGAAGGAGCTCAACATAGAAATTATTTTAACAGACTTACGCTGCGTGATGAAGCAGATGGAAAAAGGTTGTTTCCTGAATATTCACTCAAAGCCAGAACATTCCGAGCCTAAGGAAACAGCTTAGTTTCTCTGTTATCCTCACTACAAACACACACACAAACACCGAACGCCCCTGGAGTGTGTGCAAAAGCATCTTGTTCATATCTTCCAGGATGTGAAAACGGGGGCCCACCACTTGTCTCTCTAGGAATTATAGACTTTTGCCTTCTGCACCCTTTCTAGCTCACGATTCCTTTGCCGCCTTCAAAAGATAAATTGCATCCTGTGTTTGCCTAGATACTCCCAGCCTCAAAGGATCTAATAAAAATGGACTTTTAAATGAAATGGGGGGACGTGGTTACAAGAGCATTCCAAATTTTCAGTTCAAGATGGCGCCAGGCGGCCATGCTCATAACATCTCATTTAAAGACCCATGAAGATAGGCAGAAAAGAAGAGATCATTCACCACCACCAAAAGCCAAAGACCCAGAGACTGGAATTAATATTCAGGGAATGAGGCAAAAGATCTGGGGGTCTTTTGGTGTTTTTCACTTGCTCAACTTCCATTCCGTTGCATCCCCCGGCATACTTCAAAGAAATGCAGTCTGTGTTTCCTTCTCCACTGGCCACTTGGACTCGAGTCTGTATTAACCAGGCAGCCCTTCTTCTCTACCCCTTTTTGCGACGCCATGAAAAAGGTAGGACACTGCTTTTTTATCTCAGCGTCCCATGGACATCTTTCTACATCTACAAACTCCAAACCCAGAAGGCAGCTGGGCCAGCAGCTGCCACCAGTGCATTCAGAAATTGAATGGGCCATGCCCAGAACTTGGCACATTAGGAATGGTTTTAAAGAGCACTTGGTAAGATTTCCAAACAAACAGACAGAAATGCACAATACGTAAAATGTATGGTGCTGTCCAAATCTGGGTTGGTCAAATTGAGTCCAAATGTGCCCTTCGAATTCCCTGAGGATAATTCTCAGGAAACTGTCTTCCGAATTGGGTTATTTCCTACTCGTGTTTTCTTCCATAACCCTTTCTAGAACTGTTTATGGATCTAAAGGGGACTCTTGCAAACTTGGAGTCGCGATTTCGCTTTGTTCATTTGGTCCCTAAGACAAAGGACCTCAGTGGGACATGCGATTTTCTCCTGTTAGTGAAACTCTGCACGTCAAAGCAGCGTCAAACTTTTGACCCCAGACTCAGAACACGAGGGCAGATGGTAACCAGCTAAGTCCCCAGTAGCTTATGAAAACCAGCTTCTTCTTAAGACTATTTTGGGGAGGTAGAGCATCAAAGAGGAAGTTAACCGGACTCTTGAACAAATGAGTGCAATATGAGGGAGACCTCAAGAGGCATTTGCTGTTCATTAGCGGGCATTCGGTAGCTGTTTTGTCATTTTTCTTGTTTGTCATAAAAAATAAATAGACTTTAATAGATGATCTAACCTAGCAGGTTTTGGCAACAGAGTGGACTGTGTCCCATTATGATCTTGATGTGTATAATTTAAAGTAAGATGGAAGATAAAACCAGTTTCAGTGCACAGAGAGCAGTGAGTGACAGAGATTTAGTCCTTGATTGTGCAGAAATGAAAACCAGCACTGAGTGGGATGGGGTATTAAATCATGTATTCTGTTTTACGGAGTTTGCGCTGTAAACAGCATATTTCAGAATAATTAACCCTGTCATTTTTGACTTAAAAGTTTGTTTCTAAAAACAGGAGTGTTTTATGTACGAGGCAGAAGTGTAAGTGCTTTTAATAGATTGCATGAAGGCCAGAAGAAATTCGGAGGGCAGTGCCTGTTAACTCACAGGTCAAAATTACCATCAGTTAGCAGGAATTAAGACGTGCCCAGCGAACCCAGGGGAAATTCTGCGCTTGGTGGGAAAGATCTGGGATTCCAGCGGGGGCCTCTCACCCGGCCAGGGTGGCGAGGTGACCGATAGGGCTTAGAGAAGTCATGCCTTTGGCATGACACATTGGATAATCATCTTCTTTTCCACAGTACAGCATCAGGAACGGATTAACCTCTGCAACAATCTCGGGGACACTTATCAGAGAACGGCACGGATTTTCTGCCTGGTGCGCGAAGCGACCTGATCGTAGTCGCCCCCAGGGGGTTTTCCTTGAGATGTATTTCTTGATTTGTTCTCAGATTTGGAGCCGCCATTTGGCTTTCTTTGTTCTCAAAATAATGGAAGTTTTCTCCAGCCCAATGAAAGAGGCTGGTGCTCAGTTGCATTTCTAAAATGCTGATGTGTTTGGAAGAAATCCTCACCAAGATAACTCAGAAAAGTCTTCTACTTCTGCTTCTCTTCCCTTTTCCCTCTGTCATGCTTGGAGAGCATCTCCCTTCTCCTGTATCTTAAAAAAAAAATTCCAGGTGATAAATACCTATTGAGTAATACATCCCAGTGATGTTTATAAATGCACTGCATTACTGTTTAAGCGAAGATCCCTGATATTTTGCAAGGAGAGATGTGTCTAGCTAGTCCCATTTTGTGCCTCGGACCAAAAGATTGGGTGACATGCTGAATGCTCACCAACCAAAGAGCAAATTTGAAAAATGGGTCACCAGCATCCCTGTCGTGGGGACTTTGTTGGCAAACTTCTAACGGAACTGTCCTCTCAGATTCCATGATTCTATCCTTGTTACTTTTCCACGTCATAATGCCAATGATTCCATCACTCAGACCCAAGCATGCATAACATTCATTTCACCAGGGGCACGTCGGTGGCTCAGTGGGTTAAAGCCTCTGCCTTCGGTTCAGGTCATGATCTCAGGGTCCTGGGATCGAGCCCCGCATTGGGCTCTCTGTTCAGTGGGGAGCCTGCTTCCCCCTCTCTCTCTGCCTGCCTCTCTGCCTACTTGTGATCTCTCTCTCTCTCTCTGTCAAATAAATAAATAAAATCTTTAAAAAACAAAAAAACATTCATTTCACCTGGTATTTACGAATGTGACCAGTATTGACCACCTTACAAATGGTCTCTTATGAAATGGAGCATTTCTCATGGGAGTTCAGTGCTCCAGCAAGAAAAATCAGTATTTGCCCAAGAGAAAGCACATACACACAAACACTGACCAACCACCTACTTCCACTCTTCCCAAAGACACTTGGGAGAACAAAAAATAGTCAAGTTCATCCAAGGTCATCCTTCCTAGTTACCGGGGCAACCAGGTACGTCTGTCATCTGACCTGTTGACATGGGACATTGGCTGACACAGCCCCAGTACCGCACCTCTGAGCCAACAGCAAGGCAAGAACCCCATTAATGATGGAGGGCTTCACGCTAGATGTTCGATGTTTACAAAATTTTAAATGAAATACCCTTGGCCCAAAGGAAGATTTAGCTCTGTAATTTCAGAAAAAAGATGTCACATCTTTTCTATGTGACAAAGGTTAGTGTTGCCATTTTACAGGCGAGGCAACTGTGGTTGGAGTGGTGGTAATTTTCCTGAGGTCCTCTGCCCTGTAAGGAGCAGGGTTCCAACTTCTGCTCAGACCAGAGGACGCGTGCTGACTTTACGCTACACTGGGGATGGGGTGACACAGCCATACGCCGTGCAGAAGATCATCTAGAGGCCAGAGCCTCAAAATAACGATGCTTATGTCCGTCAAGTTCAGGAGTTGTTCCGCATGGTATCTGAATATTTTATTTTCATAATCTCAAATATCAAGAATGCCAATTTTTAATCCAACTTCCTGCAGTTTGGTGTGAATTGACCTCAAGTTTCAAGTATTTGTTTTTATTAATTTTACAGTAGTAGTAAAGTTTTTTTTTTTTCTTTAAGTTTTATTTCAATTCCAGTTAGAAAGGAGAACCCTCTTGCGCTGTTGGTGGGGACGCCAGCTGGTACAGCCACTGTGGAAAACAGTAGGGAGGTTCCTCAAAAAGTTAAAAACAGGGGCGCCTGGGTGGCTCAGTGGGTTAAAGCCTCTGCCTTCGGCTCAGGTCATGATCTCAGGGTCCTGGGATCGAGCCCCGCATTGGGCTTTCTGCTCGGTAGGGAGTCTGCTTCCCCCTCTCCCTCCGCCTGCCTCTCTGCCTACTTGTTACCTCTCTATCAAATAAATAAATAAAATCTTTAAAAAAAAAAAAAACCTTTAAAAAAAAAGTTAAAAAACAGAACTACCCTACCATCCAACAATCAAACTACTGGCTATTTACCCAAAGAATACAAAAGTACTAATTTAGAGTGATATGTGTTTATAACAGCATTATCTACAATAACCAAATTATGGAAAGAGTGCAAATATTCTTTGACTGATGAATGGATAAAGAAGATGTGATATAGACACACACACACACACACACACACATCTACATGTACACACACACACAAGATGTGTATACACATACATACATGCACACACACACACACAATAGAACCTGGTTTAAAAAAATTGAAAGTAATTTGAAATCATACATAGGATTACAGAGTTAACTTTTCTCCACATTTGACCACTCTAAACTGTGTTTTTCTTTTTTGCATTCTTTTAAAGACTCCTATGCCCAGGGTCACGTGTGTGTGTGTGTGTGTGTGTGTGTGTGTATAAAAACATTCTAATTTTTCACAAATTACTCATCTAGGAGCGCCTGGGTAGCTCAGTTGGTTAAGCATCTGCCTTTGGCTCAGGTTATGATCCCAGGGTCCTGGGATCGAGTCTAGGCTCCCTGCTCAGCAGGGAGTCTATTTCTTGCTCTCCCTCTGCTCCTCTGCCCACTTGTGTGCTCATGCTCGCTTTCTCTCAAATACAATCTTTAAAAAAAAATTGATTCATCTATTTGTGCAATGCTTTGTACCTTGCTCATTCCACTCATTAACATACATTCCACACCCTTTCTTAAACCTGCATTTTTATAACAATATCTTTTCTTAAAGATTTTATTTATTTATTTGTCAGAGAGAGAGAGAGAGAGAGAGAGAGAGAGACCACAAGTAGGCAGAGAGGATCCCAGGACCCTGAGATCATGACCTGAGCTGAAGGCAGAGGCTTTAACCCACTGAGCCACCCAGGCATCCCTATCAATATCTTTCTTTTGAAAACTATATAATGTTATAATCTATATAACTTTCCCTCTGCTGATAAACATATAGCCTTTTTAAAAAAAATTTTGATGGTTTTTTTTAAATTTGATGGTTTGATTGATTTTTTCATATCAAATAGTGTCATATCCAAAATTATTTGTCAATATATGCAAAGAGCAAATTCTTGCAAAATAATTTGGTTCACAGTTGGTGCATTTTTTACTTGTAGTAGGTAATTGCCCTCCAAATAATATTTTATCAGTAGAGTCCTTCCAATAGTGCATGCGAAAATGGTTTATCCCAGACCCTGGTCGAGACTGTATATCGAAATTTTAAACTTTTATCAGATTAAGAAACTATGATATTTTAGTTATCCTTAAATTGTATCTCTTTAACACTAAGGGAAGATAGCATGTTTTCACTAGGTATTTTTTGTTCAATTATTTGAGAATGGCCTCTTTACTTCCAACAATCTTTCTTAGAAATGTTGCCAATGTAATTTCTAAGACTTTTGTAAAAAGGATGAGCCCACCGTCTGTCACATACATTGCAATTTTTTTTTTTGGACTTATCTTTCATAGGTGGCTTCATTCACAGTATTTTTAACAGCTTTAACTCACATATAATAAACAGCACATACCTGAAGGATACAGTCTGATGGCATTTCACCTCTATGCACACCATCAGCCATCACCATGGTCAATTTCATGAGCCTGTGTCTCTGCCATCTCTTCATGGCCCTTGGTAAGCCTCCCTCCCACCATTCAGTTCCCCCGTCTTCTATCTTGCTTCCTATCACTGCCTGTTAGTAGGCGCTGTCTGGAACTTTATTAACTATGGAATCATGCCAAATGTTTATTGTCTAGCTCCCTTATTCAGCATATTTATTCGATATCTGTTTACCAGTTCACCCGTTGATGAGCATTTTAGTTGTTCCCATTTTTATGAACATTTGTTACAAGCCGTTGTGTTTTTCTCTCTGATAAATGGCTAAGAGCAGAAGGGCCGAATGAGGCGGTAGGGGCATGCTCACCTTTCTAAGGTATTTCCAACTGATTTCCAACATGGTTATGCCACCTGATAAGACCAACCGCAATGTATGTGCGTTCCAGTCATGCACATTCTTATCAGTACTTAGTGTGGTCAGTCTCTTAGTTGAGCCATTCTCGTAGGTGTTTGTCTCATGGCAGGTTTGGGTTGCATCGCACAAATGACCAATAATCTTGGGTGTCTTTCCTTGAGTTTCTTTGCTATCCATACATCTTTATTGGTAGGGTTCATTCAGATCTTATATTCATTTTCTTATGGGGTTGTTTGTTTTTCTCATTATTGAGTTTGGAGAATCATTGATACATTCTGAATGCAAGACTTATTTGATGTATGCTAATGCATTCTTTGTATTTAAATGTCTTAGACGTATTCCTTGCAAATATTTCCGCCAAGTCTGTGGCTGGTCTTTTTCTTCTTTTAACAATGCCTTCCAAAGACAAATTTTTGATTTTGATAATGTTCAATTTATCTTGACCTAATTTTCATTTACGTTAAACAGAACATTTTCTTTCATCTTGGTTTCTATCTGGTTACCATTTGTACCATGGAACTCTTTTTTTTTTTTTTAAGATTTTTATTTATTTGACAGAGAGAGAGAGCACAAGCAGGCAGAGAGGCAGGCAGAGAGAAAGGGGGAAGCAGGCTCCCTGCTGAGCAGAGACCCCGATGCAGGGCTCAATCCCAGGACCCTGAGATGATGACCTGAGCCAAAGGCAGAGGCTTAACCCACTGAGACACCCAGGTGCCCCTGTATCATGGAACTCTTAATCCACATGATTTTCCTTTTTCTTTAACTCCAGAGTGTTCAAAAGAAAAAGTAGTAATGAATTTATAGGTAGTAGGATGTGTGCTTAATGATTTGGGTTTCATGTTTTGTTTTTTTATTTTATTCTAGGTATTAAATTTCAGTTTTATTGGACAACGGTTAGAAAATGTATGTGTAATATATCAGCTTTTAAAAATTTATTAACTTTTTTTTGGTAGTCTGAGGGTACTTGTGTTCTTTTAGAAATGGCAGGCACCAGAGCCTTGCCTTAGAGGTTGAAAGACAGATCATCATGTTTAGATCATTTTCTGTAAAGGAAAAGATAGGAAATATTTTAGGCTTGTGGACTTTATAGTCTGTGTTACAACCATTCAGTTCCGCCAGTTGGCATGAAGGCAGCCATATTCAATAAGAAACAAATGAGGGTCACTGTGTTCCAGTAAAACTTTATTTACACCAAGCAACAACAACAACAACAAAAACAGGCTGCTGCCAAGTTTAAATGACAACTGTTCACGCGTCCTCTTTCTTCCTTACATAAGGTTTATGTTCCAGATAAGTTTTCTGTCTCTGTTGGAGGGACCAAGAACCTGCCGGGGGAAGATAGAGAAGAAGCAAATAGCACAGCCCTGAGTAGCCAGGACTTATTTCCTGAAAATAGAAGCCCAAAGGCAGGTTCCATTCTTACCCCCAATGCTTCCCTCACTGGAGTGACTCTCAAGCGCCACTCAAGGGATTGAATTATAAGGCCTTTGGAACAACACCTTTTGATGTCCAGTTGGTAGAATGACAAGAGCACAATCCTAACTTTGAGTCCTTGTTCTTAAACATACGAGCTGTGTAACCTTGGGTAGGTTACCTAACCTCTCTGAGCCTGTTTTCTCTTCTTTTTTTTCTTTTTCTTTTTTTAAGTAGACTCTGCGCCCAGTGTGGAGCCCAACGTGGGGCTTGAACTCACAACCCTGAGATCAAGACCAGAGCTGAGACCAAGAATTGGAGACTCAATCAACTGAGCCACCCAGCTACCCCCTGAGAGTGTTTTCAGTATGTAAACTAAATATAATAACACTGCCAACTTTGCATGGTTATTCTAAGGGTAGAGTAAGGGAGTGAAGTAAAGTCTTCCACATATAATAGAAACTTTAACAAATAGTGCTTCATCTACCTTTTAAATACACACACACACACACACACACACACACACACACAGAGCTGTCTTTTCCCTTTATTTTTATGGGGAGGTGGATGAAGAAATGATTTGATTGCTCTTGTACCAGATCTTTTTGACTAGTTGTTCACTCTCCTACCTCATAGCAGGTCAGAATGGGACCTAAGATTGCTTCCCAAGCTCCTTTGCCTGAAGCAAGTATCTAATGACGTTATTACAATTTTATTAATAAGATATCTACTACGGGCCCAAGAATAGCATACAGATGGTCCCTGACTTAGGATGGTCCTAGTCACGATGTTTCCACTTAGGGTGGTGCACAAAGTGATACACATTCAGTAGAAATTGTACTTTGAATTTGATTTGGGGTCTTTTCCTGGGCTGGTGTCACGATGCTGGGTGGGGCAGGGAGCCACAGGTCCCAGTCTCTCCCACGACCGTGAGGGTGAACAACCAGGGCTCTTAAAACCTTCTGCACCCATTTAACCATTCTGTGCTTTACTCGAAGCCCAGTATTCAATCAACTACATGAGCTTGTCAACACCGTATTATAAATAGGCTTTATTTACAAATAGGCTTGTAAGTAGGCTTTCTTAGATGATTTTTCTCAACCGGAGGCAGGTGTAAGTGTGTTGAGCACAATTGACGTAGGCTAGGCTGAGCTCTGGTGTTCAGAAGGTTTGGTGTAAATGAATTTTCGACTTGGGATATTTTCAACTCACAATGGGCTTATCAGGACATAACCCCACTGGGAGTCGAGGAAGATCTGTAATATGATTATGAACAACATGGAGAAAAATTTAAATCTCTATTAAGTCTCAAAATTATCAGAACTGCCTTTTCTGTAGATTTGAATATAAGTGCAGTAGAATCTCTTTTTTTCACTTTTCATTCTAACAATATTAATTTCATTTGTATGAGCCTTCCCTCGACATTTTAGGTATATTTTAACTCTGGAGAGGAATCTCTTGGGTTCTGCTGGGTTAGTTCTCTCTGTACATATGTATGGACATGTGTATGTGTGTATGTTATGCTGTGTATATACTATACTTAGATATGTAAGACTTTTTCTTAACTTATTTGAAAGTAGGTTATAAACAACTTAAAACTTTACTATTAAATACTTCAATGTGTATCTATTAAAAATGCTCATATATATATTCTCCTGTATAATCATAATAGAAACCATTCTTAAAAAATTTAACATCAAGGGGCACCTTGATGTGAGGTGCTCACTCAGTTAAGTATCTGCCTTTGGATCAGGTCATGATCTCAGGGTCCTGGGATTGAGTCCCACATCAGGGTCATGGCTCAGCAGGTCTGCCTCCCCATCTTCCTCTGCCCCTACCCCCTGCTCGAGCTCTCTCTCTCTCTCTCTCTCCTTCTCAAATGAATGATTAAAATATAAAACAAAGAAAGAGGGAGAAAGAGAGAGAAAGAAAGAAAGAGAAGAAAGGGAAGAAAGGAAATAAATAAATAAATAAGACTTTGGGGGACCTGGGTGGCCCCGATGGTTGAGTAACCAACTCTTAATTCTGGCTCAGGTTGTGATCTTGGGGTCCTAGGATCGAGCCCTGCATCAGGCTCCACACTCAGTGGGGAGTTTGCTTGTCCCCCGACCCTCCCCCTCCCCCCCTGGCTTTCTCTCTCTCTCTCCCTCAAATAAATAAGTAAAATCCTAAAAATAAACAAATTTAACAACGTTTCAATTCATGTAGTTATATTCACATTTCCCCAGTCATCCCCCAAATGTCCTCGGTTTTTTCTTCTTTCGGTTTGTGAAGGATGATTTCTAATATATAACTCTCATGTTCTCGTTCTTCTCTGAGGTATCTGGCCCCAATGACATGAATGGATTTGGCCCACAGTAAGAACAGCTTTGCTTCCTTCTTGAGCCTCGTTGGCTGTTAAGATGCGACCCTAGTTCTTTGTAGAAAAGCAAACTTTATTTATGGAACGTAGGTCTGCCTCTGGCTCTCACTCATTTCCCTTTGCCAGGTATCAGTGAGAGTTTGTATTTTTTAAATTTAGAAATTACATTTTCCAAGAAATCAGCTCTGCTCTGGGCTCGTCCTTTATTAACAAGCCATCAGATTGTTTTGATTAAAAAAACAATCATTATCAAGGTTTGCTTTTCAGAGGGTAACAGACCCACAAGGATGTCGCTAGAAGCTGGGGATCAGCCCCCTGGCTAACATGAAGCCGATTTGTTCCTTTTATTCTCGAACTACGAGAACATTCTTCTGAGACATGTTGACCAACATTTCTTTCCATTCCTGTTTTATGATTTCTGTGATTTGTGGCATATAATTGGCAGCTAAAACAATGACTAAAGGCTATTGGCCATTCAACCCGTGGCAATTTTCTATCCTATCTGGGTCATTTGCCAAAGGAAACTTCTAGATGAAGGGGGATCTCCACGCTCACTTTTCCTCCAGCTATCGTGTGATATAACCCCAGTACGGATAATGGAGGTCAAGGACCCCCAAAGTAAGAAATATAGGTAACCTTTGGACAACATGGGTTTAGAGTCTGGTCCTATCAATGAATTTTTCTCTTCCTTAAGATATTCTTAGTAGCAGTGCCTTCTCTCTAGCTTAGTTTAGTGTGAGAAAATATATAACACATAACGCAAAATAGGTGCTAATCGGCTGGTCGACTTTGGGTGAGTCTCCTGGTCAACAGTAGGTTCTTAGTAGTTAAGTTTGAAGGGGAGTCAAAGTTAGATGTGGATTTCGGACTGTGTGGGGAGGTCGGCACCCTTAATCCTTTGTCATTCATGAGTCAATTGTACTTACAAATCTAAGTTCAGAAATTACCCTATTTTGTCAAATCTCCCAGGTATAACCCCAACAACGTAGACCTATGTTCTCATTCCCAATACAGTTTTGACCTTGTGCTTCACACAGCTAACACAGTTCCAATGAAGTGTATGTGTATTGGTGTGTGTGTATATATATATATATTTTTTTTTAAATTTTTATTTTACTAAAGTTTGGAGATTTGCAGAGAGATGTTACAGAAAGGGATCTCCGGTTTCGCTAGTTTTTGTCTTCTCTCCCTCATCTCTGAATTTCTCACCGTCTCTCCCTAAAAGAGTAAACTGTATCCAAAACAACTCAGCTCACCGTGTCTTCTGCATTTAAATTTGTGTATGTCATGGTGCTTAGCGACCAAAATCCTTTGACTTCTACAGAGAGTGTATTATATGAGGGAAACAAAGACGGTTTGGTTTCTGCCCTCCAACACTCTAGAAAGGGAGAGTGATTTCCATTGCTGAAGGACAAACGAAGCAGAAAGAAATACATACTCTATGCATTTGTGTCTTATATTTACATTTCTTTTAGTGACAAACTGAGGAAACAGACAACCCAACCTTTCCCTGATAGAGTTGGGGCCTCTAGATTATAATGGATGGAACCCCCAACCCCAACCCAAAGTTGAAGGTCGAGTTAGCTTTAGGCATGGCTTCTTTCAGGGTTCTAGGCATAAGGCCAAAATTACGTTACCTTTGGGGCCATGTCCAGAGTTAGGCTCTAGGTGGCATTCTCCATAGTTTGGGGCTCAGAGGAAGCAGAAGAGAGTTGACTCTCCCATAGATCAAATGAAAGCCTCAGAACAGACCAGTGGGCTCTGTGTAACCTGACTTGTGTGACGTTCATCCTAGAACCACTCAGTTATGAGAGAGAGGGATATGGCTATGGGGTAATGATGTGCTGACTCTCGTAGTCATGCTCTACTCCTAAAGCATGAGCCAACTGTACACAGGTTGAGAGGAGGATAAATTGGTTCTTCCAGAAGGCAATGGATGTCAAATGGTGAATAGATGCTAGGTGGTAAAACAGCAGGTATCTACTGACGAAAGTGATATAAATTATGGGCAAAAGAATATATCCTACCCATGAAAAATTGAGATACCCCTGGGCACCTGGGTGGCTTAGTTGGTTAAGCACCTGCCTTCAGCTCAGGTCATGATCCCAGGGTCCTGGGATCGAGTCCTGTGTTGGGCTCCCTACTGAGCAGAAAGTCCGCTTCTCCCTCTCCCTCTACCCCTCCTCCCCATTCATGGTCTCTCTCTCCCTCTCTCAAATGAATAAATAAAAATCTTAAAAAAAAAAAAAAAGAATATCTCATATCTCTCTCTTTTCATAAACATGAAAAAAATGTTTATCCTTATTAGCCATCAGGGAAATTTAGGTCAAAACCACGCTGAGATACTACCTTACACCAGTTGAAATGGAAAAAATTAAGGAGCCAGGAAACAACAAATGTTGGCAAGGATGTGGAGAAAGGGGAACCCTCTTACACTGTTGGTGGGATTGCAAGTTGGTATAGCCACTTTGGAAAACAGTATGGAGGTTCCTCAAAAAGTTAAAAATAGAGCTACCCTGTGACCCAGCAATTGCACTACTGGGTGTTTACCCCAAAGATACAGATGTAGTGAAAAGAAGGGGCACACGCATCCCAATGTTCATAGCAGCAATGTTCACAATAGCCAAACTGTGGAAGGAGCCGAGATGTCCTTCAAAAGACGAATGGATGGGGCACCTGAGTGGCTCAGTGGGTTAAAGCCTCTGCCTTTGGCTTGGGTCATGGTCTCAGGGTCCTGGGATCGAGCCCTTCATCGGGCTCTCTGCTCAACGGGGAGCCTTCTTCCCTCCCCCTCTATGCCTGCCTCTCTGCCTGCTTGTGATCTCTCTCTCTCTCTGTCAAATAAATAAATAAAAACTTAAAAAAAGAACAGATGAATGGATAAAGAAGATGTGGTCCCTCTATACATTGGAATGTTACTCAGCCATCAGAAAGGATGAATACCCACCATTTGCATCAACATGGATGGAACCGGAGGGGATTATGCTAAATGAAATAAGTCAAGCAGAGAAAGACAATTATCATATGATTTCACTTATTTGTAGAAGATAAGGAATAGCATGAAGGACATTAGGAGAAGGAAGGAAAAAATGAAAGGAGGGAAATGGGAGGGGGAGACAATCCCTGAGAGACTATGGACTCGGAAACAAACTGAAGGTTTCAGATAGGGGATGTGGAATGGGTTGGCCCGGTGGTGGGTATTAAGGAGGGCACGTATTGCATGGAGCACTGGGTGTTATATGCAAACAATGGAACACTACGTCAAAAACTAATGATGGACTGTATGGTGAATAACATAACATAATAATAAAAAAAAGAAAAGAAATTAAAAAAAAGAAAAAAATTGTGCTACCCCAAGTCCCTCAAGGCAATGTAAATCCTGACCTATCTTCCTAGGCTGCTGGTCCATCCTCCCAACTCTTGGGTGTCATCGACATCTCCTGGGCAGCTGGTCATTGTGATCCCGAGGTGTGTGTCTCTGTACATGGCAGGTCACCTCCGGCTGGCCTAGTGGTCACTTGTCACAGCCCACAGTACCCCCAGCCATGTGGCAGCACTTGTAGACTTTACCCCCTTGACACAAGGCAGAGACCATTCTCATCCTTTGGGGTTCAAAAGACTTGTCCCCTTTCTCTACCCCAGAACATCATGCCCCGGAGCTGACATGTGGGGTCAGGTTCACTCATGGACAATACAACTTTTCTGTCTCACTATCTTTGGTTCCTTGTATTTTATTTACCCTATTTTTTTATTTTTAAAGATTTTTATTTATTCCTTTATAAGAGAGAGAGACAGTGAGTAGGGAGAGGAGCAGAAGGAGAAGGAGAGAGAGAAAATCCCAAGCAGACTCCACACCAAGCATGGAGCCCAATGCATGGCTTGACCCCACAAGCCCAAGATCACAACCTGAACCAAAATCAAGAGCCAGACATTCAACTGACTAAGCCACCCAGCACCCACTTGGGGTTTTCTTTTTTTTATTAACATATAATGTATTATTTGCCCCAGGGTACATGTCTGTGAATCGTCAGGCTTACACATTTCACAGCACTTAACAGCACATACCCTCCCCAGTGTCCACAACCCAGCCACCCTATCCCTAACCCCCCACCTCCCCGCCACCCTTAGTTCGTTTTGTGAGTCTAGGAGTCTCTTATGGTTTCTCTCCCTCCCCGTCCCTTCCTGTTTCATTTCTCTCCCCGACCCCCACAAATTCCCGCCTTGCCTCTCAAGTTCTTCATATCAGAGAGATCACGTGATAATTGTCTTTCTCTGACTGACTTATTTCGCTTAGCATAATACCCTCTAGTTCCATCCACATAGTTGCAAATGGCCAGATTTCGTTTCTCTTGGTGGCTGCATAGTATTCTGTCGTATATATAGACCACATCTTCTTTATCCATTCATCTGTTGATGGACATCTAGGGTCTTCCCATAGTTTCGCTATTGTGGACATTGCTGCTATAAACATTTGGGTGCACGTGCCCCTTCGGATCACGACGTTTGTATCTTTAGGGTAAATGCCCAATAATGTGATTGCTGGGTCGTAGGGTAGCTCTATTTTCAACTTTTTGAGGAACCTCCATACTGTTCTCCAGAGTGGCTGTACCAGCTTGCATTCCCACCAACAGTGTAGGAGGGTTCCCCTTTCTCCGCATCCTCGCCAACATCTGTCATTTCCTGTCTTGCTAATTTTAGCCATTCTGACTGGTGTGAGGTGGTATCTCACTGTGGTTTTGATTTGTATTTCTCTGATGC
>CM053619.1:4271440-4297551 GCA_028646535.1 Procyon lotor
TTTTCAACTTTTTGAGGAACCTCCATACTGTTCTCCAGAGTGGCTGTACCAGCTTGCATTCCCACCAACAGTGTAGGAGGGTTCCCCTTTCTCCGCATCCTCGCCAACATCTGTCATTTCCTGTCTTGCTAATTTTAGCCATTCTGACTGGTGTGAGGTGGTATCTCACTGTGGTTTTGATTTGTATTTCTCTGATGCTAAGTGATGTTGAGCACTTTTTCATGTGTCTGTTGGCCATTTGGATGTCCTCTTTGCAGAAATGTCTGTTCATATCTTCTGCCCATTTCTTGATTGGATTATTTGTTCTTTAATTTAATAATAGGAACCATACCTTGCATTGCTCAAAAACCACTATTGTTGCTCCTATCTGCTACTATTAGTACCATTATATTACTATAATTGTGGCTGCAGCTATAGTTGTTAAAAAGGGACAGTGAAGATAGAAAATATATATTGGACCACGATTACCGGTGCTAACTACGGCAGAGGAACAGTACCTCTAGCAAACCAAGTCAAGAAACTTTTCCAGATCTGTATGGAGTAAATCATTGCCCCACCTTCTGACAATACTTGGAAAATTGACTAGTTAGACTCAAACAGAAATAGCCTCCTCAATTGTTGTGATTTGATTTTGCTTCCGAAAACTGATTATTGTAGACGTTACGGCTCCTGCCCACATTGGTGTTGTGGCTTCCAGGAAGTTCTTTAGTATTTGATTACGAGTTCCTTGATGTTGTTTATAAAAACCTGCCACTCGAATGTTTCGTTAACAAAACACTGTCTGGGTTTTGAGTCCAGGGAGTGGGGGCTGTATCTCCCAAAACAATCTAATGAAAAAGCTTTTCCTCCAAATCAAATTTGCCAGATGATTGACTCTATTATTTAAATTTTGTGTGGCTTCTGATACATTAGGAAGGGCTCCCTGAGAAACGTAAAGTTATGATTATTGTATCAAATTTGAAAATCCCTGTGCTGAGTAGATGCAGGCTGTTTTCGTCTATTTCCATAACTGCATTTAAAAGGCATTAAGTGTTGTGATTGTGGGGTTCTTTTTGTTTGGTTCTCGTCATCAATTCGATATATACTATAATAAATTTTGAAGATATATTGTTATGGCATTGCACTGGGGAATGAGAAAGTTATTGTTTTCCATGGGACTCCTTGAAAGGATGATGCGTGTTAATGATAATGGCCTTTAGAAATGTTGCACATTTGAGAACATTCCCATCCGAAGCTATGCCCCTTAAATCACTCTCTCAGCTTGTGCCATCATTTTAGGAAAACAACACATTAACCTCCGTGACTACTATCATCACCAGCCCCGTTTTTATCTGAACCCTTTATTCAGAGCCAACACAGCCCCAAATGGGGAATGACGTGGAACGTTCTGCCTCATTTTCTTAGCTAGCTTTACGAGGCTTCCATTACCTGCTAAGTTAAGACTCCTGTTAGCCATCAAGCCCTCAGTTGAGATTCCCAGGTCAGGCCATAACCCCAAAGCCTGAAGACTCTTGCCATAGAGGCATACACCAATTTTATGGAAGCAAGAAGGGACCGGAACAGTTGTTTCCATTAAGAAAACACACACAGGGGCGCCTGGGTGACTCCGTGGGTTGAGCGTCCAACTCCTGGTTTCAGCTCAGGTTGTGATCTCATGGGTTGTGGGATTGAGCCCCTCATTGGGCCGCGCACACTCAGTGCAGAATCTGCTTGGGTTTTTCTGTCTCTGTCTCTTCCCCCACTAGTACTTTCTCCCTGTCTCTTTCAAATAAATAAATAAAACCTTAAAAAGAGAGAGAGAAAACACACACACACACACACACACACACGTACAAACTTCCCCACCCCAAATCTCAAAAGGCCCCTGAAAATAGGAAGGTGAGAACAGAATCTGAGAGATGTATAGGTCAAGGCAGCCCGTGGGGCACTTATATTAGAAAGAAAGGAAGAAAAAGAAAACTTCCAATTAGGCACCCCAAATTCAATAAACAGGGATGTGTCCAGGGATGTAATTGACATAGGCAAGCCCGACACAAGAGGTGGGTACGATTAGGGACTGGAAAGGGCCTTCCCAGTAAAAGATGGGTCGTTTCTCTCTGCAGCAACAATTGTCACTGGTAGCAACCCATCACGGGCAGATGTTTGGAGTTTTAAAGAGAATCTCGAATTTCAGTTTCATAGGACATCTAACTTTTTTTTAATTACTTATTTGAGAGAGTGAGTGGGGGGAAAGGGCAGAAGAGAAGGGAGAGAGAATCACAAGCAGACTCCCCACTGAGTGCAGAGACCAACGCAGGGCTCCATCTCAGGGCCCTGAGATCATGACTTGAGCCAAAATCAAGGGTCAGACGCCCAACCAACTGAGCCACCCAGGTGCCCCAGAAATCTAACTTTAGAATGTCTTAAAGATTGTGTGTTTGTGTGTGTGTGTGTGTGTGTGTGCATTCGTGTATAAATATTAATAAATGCAACTGCGGGGGGCCATCATTATGTGATCTCCACCTGAAAGCAGACTTGGGCACAAGGTTTAAGAAATTAGCTTTTTGACACAAGTACTATGAAGAATAAAAGCAAGACACTGGTGGGGCTCCTGGGTGACTCAGTTGGTTAAGCATATGCCTTCCGCTCAGGTCATGATCCTGGAGTCCCTGCATCGGGGGGTGGGGGAGTCTGCTTCTCCCTCTGCCCCTTACTGCACTCGTGTTCGCTCTTTCTCTCTCACCTTCTCTCAAATAAATAAAATCTTAAAAAAAAAAGCAATGCACCTAACTAATGAATATATGAAAAAAAAAGTTTTTTAAAAAATAAGACACTAGTGGCAAATAAAAGCAAAATAAGGGGGCGGGGGAGAGGTGCAGTCAACATTGTCTTCGTAACCCAGAGAGTCTCCCGAGACCACTAGGCTTTAGGGACCCGTAAGGTGGCAGGTGGCAGCCCTGCACCCCCACAATGGTACAACTCCAGCCCGGCCTCCCCACTTCCGGTTCTTTCTGGGAGCTGCTAGAGAAAGTTCCCAGGTGTGGAACCACACCAACTCCTGTTTCCCTCATTCCAGCCGGACTCACGTCTGTGCAGAAAAGGCAGCTCAGGGAGCTACTTGACCACTTTTCCTGCTTTGGAAGCTTTGCCCCGGATACCTCACCACCTCCGCCAGCTAGTGCTCTGGGAACAGTAGAAAAGTGGAGAATACTGTCTGTCCCACCGTGTGTCTTACATTATCACGGGCCTTTCCCTGTCATGGATTCTGCCATCACCTTGCTCTCCACCTGAGCCACACTATTATGCCGATGTTACAGAGCATCCCCGCTGAGCCCAACCAGAGCTGCATCTGTTGGCACACGAAATGCAAGGGGGTGTTTGTTTTGGACAAAAGGGGGAAGGGAGGTGGTCCTTGGGCACATGGGAGGGACAGAGAGAGGAAGAGTCTCCATCCAACCCTCGCAGGGTAGGAGGTATTGGCAGTGCCATCTGTTAGCACGTACTAAGCGTAAAACACACTTGATACTTTGCATCTGTTTCCTTGCTCAATCTTCATATCAACTCGGCTGCCACCACAATCTTTATTACTCGGATGATGCTCAGAGAGCTTGATGAACTCGGATGGTTGATGTGCTAGAGGTGGAGCTGGGATCCTGGCCAGATGGCTCTTTCCACCACCATACGCTGTGTCTCCAGAATGAAAAGGCCAGAGATTGCTTTACCTGGAGCAGGTAAGACCTCAGACTTAAGCCTCATGAATGCTTCGTAACCCTAGTGCGAGAAGAATACCAACACATCGTAGGGTCTACAGAGAAGAGAAACCAAGGGACTCAACACTAAGCCTTCTGAGGACTGGCCGGGGTCAATGAAAACTTTAAACCTGAGAGAAGATTTAACAGAAAAGAGAAGAATGTGGTCATTTTCTCCAATTACTTGCAAGGGGGACACATTGTCGATGTGGTTATAGAGTATGAGAGAGAAACCTTGTAGTTTTCTTTTTTCTTTCATGGAGGGAGTTTCTTGCGTGAGCATTGGGTTCCGCATCCTAAATGACATCCTAAAAGACGTCCAAGAGAGTCCAATGACCTACTTTTCAGGAGTGTTTTGGGACAATTTCTCAAAGTGCGGTCCCTGGGCCATCATTATCACCTTGTTAGAGATGCCGATTTTCTGGTGGTCCCTCTCCAGACCTGCTGAACCAGAAACCCTGGGGTTGGGGCCCAGCTGTCTGCATTTTAACATAAGTAGACGTTGCATTTTTGTTGACACTGGTTCATGCTGAGTTTTGAGACCCACCACTGAAGTGTGTCTATCCTGCCCTCCAGATGCTACATTCCCCACCTCATCCTCACGTCATCGATGTTTATCGCAGGCATGCTCTCCTTCATTATTTGATGAACTTATGACTTACCTCTGAAGGAGAACATTTCTGGAGGTATGATTCTCAAGTGTGGTCCCTCAAGCACAGTCCTCAAGACAGAATGCTTATTAAAAATGCAAGTTTTTAGGTCCTTACCCTATCCTACTACCACACATATGCCTACAGCATCCAGTTCTCTAGAATAAGACCCAGAAACGTGTATTTTAATTATCTTAATAATTATATGTATGCCACTCATTTTTTTTAAAAAATGTACATACTTCTGGACTAGATAATAAACACACCCACACGCCGCAGCATTCAAAGCATACAAATGGGAATTCCAAGAAGAGTAAATCCTTCTAGCACCTTCTACCCACCCACCAGGTCTCCTTCTGCAACACAATCACAGGAAGTGGGGTTTGTTTTGTTTGTTTGTTTTTTGTGGATCCTTTCAGAAGTTTTATACTTAAGCATCTACATACACACAAACCCACGGGCACATACACACTCGCACGCACTAAAAAAAATCGTATTGTCTCTTCTGTCCCTTTTTTTTTTTTCCTCTCAACCATATCTAGAGTCTGCATTTACACAAATGCACCAAGTGATGCTCTTAAGGTCTTGGTGGGAATGTATGTTGGTGCAGCCACTATGGAAAACAGTATGGCGGATCCTCCAAACAGTAAGTACTGAACTCCCATATGAGCCAATAATTCCACTTCCGGGGATATATTTAAAGGAAACAACAACATTAATTCAGAAAGACATCAGCAGCCCCATGTTCTGCCTTGCTTATAAGAGCTAAGACTTGGAAGCCGCCCAAGCGCAGACACACTTTTTGGAACTACTTTTGTAGATTTTTGGACAGGATTTGAAAACTCTGTTTCTGTAAGTCAGTTGTATATCCTTCAAATGCTTCTCAGTTAAATATGAGTTCATCCCATATCCGGGACCTCACAAGTTGTGAGACAATAGGATCTGAATAAATGAGGTAATATTTATTTATTCATGTATTAATTAACTAATATTAATTTATGCTTATTCTGAGTTTCTTATTCTGCTTCTCTGTCATGTGTCTCCCTTGAGTGGAGTAAAAAGGCACTTCTGGGAAGAGACTGGGTTTTTTCTTTCTGTTCCTACATACCCAACACTTAGGGTAGTAGCGCCTAGCACACAGTTAACACTCAGTAAATAACCAAGAGAATGAGTAAGCGCAGCTTAGGGGACTGGGGGTAAGCAGGATTGCCTCAGTTGTATGGACCTTTTGGCCCAGCGTAGCCCCAAATACTGAAGTTCAGGGGGCTTGTGCAGGAGACTGAAGATTTAAGCCTCTGTGTCTTGCTTCACGCCCGATGTTTTGCAGGGTCATTGAAAGTAATTGAGGCCAGTAAGTCAGCTGATGAATGCTGAAGGACTCGTCTAGTTCAAAGGTAGGCTGCCTGCAATCAAGGATCTATCGCAGCCCAGCAAGACCAAACAAGCAAACAAAATCCATAAAACCAGCGAATAGAACCATCCTCCAGCCAGCCGGTCCCTCAGGGCAAACACCAGCTCCAACTCCTGCAGGACTCTCTGCCTTCCCAGCGTGGATTCCTAGCAGCTCCCCGATCTCCAGACCGATGAGTGAAAGAAGACAACAGCTAATATTTCAAAATGTAGGCAGATTATCTTTACTACTGGTTCAAAAAAAAAATGAGCGCAAACGGAACCTAAGAAAATTATGTTTTTCCTGTCGTTTGTCCTCCCTTAAAAGGCAGAGATTGAACTTAAAAGACCCTCTGTGAAGCTTGAGAGTACCTATAGGTTCTCCCAGGGCTTTTTAAAGACAGAAAAATAAGCCGGGGTTATTAAAGGGTAGAGCCTCGAGCTGTCGTGTCAGACAAGGGTGTGTTAGGAATAGGAGTAAATGACCCTGGAACTGTTGGAGTCTAGAAGACAAGGAGGTATAAATAGCTGAATCAAAGGATGCTTTTTCTAAGCTGTCCTTTTTGCTCGGCATTCCGTGGGAGAGCTGTGCCTGGGGCGGCCGTACTGGATGGGAGGAGGGAATCAAGAGCGGACCCAGCAAGCAAGTGGACCACACTCTCTCTGCGCTCTGATTTTTTTTTTTTTTTTTTTTTTTTACTTTGCAGCCATCTCTCATCCATCCCAGTGCCTCCGCCTGTGGGAATGGACTGGAGATAAAATGCAGACAGAGTATCCCTCGGGGGTAGGAGGACCCAGAGACTTAAGGACAGTGGGGACACCAAAGGACTCCCCATGTATAAAACCAACTCAACCTCAGTGAAAATCAGAGTTCCAATAGTAAGAGTCAAAATGATATTGTGCTAAGATGCTTTAAAAAAAAAAAATCTCTGGGGCGCCTGGGTGGCTCAGTTGGTTGAGCATCTCACTCTTGATTTTGGCTCAGGTCATGATCTCAGGGTCCTGGGATCAAGTCCGGCGTCAGGCTCTGTGCTCAGCACGGAGTCTGATTGAGATCCTCCTCTCTTCCCCTCCCCCCACTTGCTTGCACACACACACTCTCTCTCTCCCTCAAATAAATGAAGAAATCTTCAAAAAAAAAAGAATCTCCAAAAATATTCCATGGATGACTTTAATGCCTTCACAATGTCTCTGTTACGGAGTAGAAGGGAAAGTATTTGCTTTCATTTGGTGGATTCCCAGAATTCTGCCTCTGTGCCTCAGATTAACTTTCTGACTTGTAATTCCATTCCATTCCATTCCATTCCATTCCATTCCATTCCATTCCATTCCATTCCATTCCATTCCATTCCACAGATATTTGATCATCAGCTAGTATAGCCAAGACACTATGTTAAGCACTTTGAAGATGCATAAATGCACAAGGCAAGAGACCTAAGTCTTGGTGGTAGAAAGGGTCTTAGAAGTCATTCATTAATTCATTCACATAGATACTGAATCACCACTATGTACTTAGCCTTGTGTCCCCTAGAACAATAAGAGAGCAATAAGCCAGAGTAGCAAGCCTCTGGTTCCCATGACTGAAAGGTACATTCCAGCATGCCATGAAGAGCTAGTAAGACATTGCATGTCATATGACCCTAACCCCAGCCTGGTAAGTAATAAGAAATGTACAAAATGACCATTAGAACAGGTAAAACATGACAAGGGCTCTAGGAATGGTGCAGAGTGCATAAGACTATAGAGGGAAAGCCCCCTCCTAGAGTGGTGTTCAAAGGACCCTAAAAATGACAAGGATCATGTAAGTGTTTAATTCCCAAAGTATGAGATCTCCAACTCTGTTCTTCTTTCTCAAGACTATTTTGGCTAATTAGGCTCCCTTGCGATTCTGTAGGAGTTTTACGACTGATTCTTTCATTTCTGGAAAAAAAGAGAGGCCACTGGGATTTCAATGGGAATTGCATTGAATCTATGGGTTGCTTTGGAGCATTCTGCCATCTGGATGGTATGAAGGGTTGCAAATCCATGAGCAGGGATGTTTTCCAATTAGTTCGGTCTTACTTCATTTTAGCGGTGCTTTTGATCATCTTCAGTGTGTATGTCTTGCCCCCTTGGTTAAATTCATTTCTAAGTATTTTATTCTTTTTGATCCTACTGTAAATGAAATTGTTTTCTTAATTTCCTTTTTGGATCGTTTGTTGTGAAGTCATTGCTAGATAATTCATGCCCCTTTTTGCATGTTAATCTTAGACCCTGCAATCTTGCTCTCTTTGTTTGCTAGCGCTAATAGATTTTTAAAAAATAGATTCTCAAAAAAAAATAGATTCTCTAGAATTTTCTGTGTATAAGATCATGTCATCTATGAACAGTTTTACTTTCTCCTTCCAATTTGGGTGCTTTTATTTTGTTTTCTTCCTGAATTGCTCTCACTAGACCATCTAGTATTATGTTCAGTGAAGTGGCAAGAGTAGATGTTCTTGTCTTATTTCTGATCTTAAAGGAATAGCTTTCAGCCTTTCACTGTGCAGTCTGATGCTAAATGTGTTGTTGTTTTTTTTTTGTTTTGCTTTTTCATAAATGTCCTTTACCGGGTGGTGGAAATTGTCTTCTGTTCCTGTTTCTGAGTGTTTCATCATGAAAAGATGTTCGATTTTGTCGATGATGTTTCTTCATCAGCTGAGAAAACCATTTGGTTTCTCCCTCTTTCCTATTAATGTGCACGTTGTGTTGGCTGATTTTGATATGTTAAACCACCATTGCCTTCCCGGAATAAATCCCACTTGGTCACGGTATATAATCTTTTTAATAGGCTGCTGGATTTAAAGGGATTCTTTCTTAAGTAATTAAATTAATCTAGTACATAAAGGGGCTCCCAGCTAGATTCCTGGGGATGGGGGGCACGCCATCTAAGGAGAAAGATGGCAATTGTTAACCTCCTGCACTAGTGGAGGGATAGCAAGCAGAGAAATTAGAAAGGAAAATGCAGACACTCTTCTCATTGGCTTGAAGAAGGCCCAGGAAAGACACTGTAAAGGCCTTAAGTTGCCCCAGAAGAGGGCTGACACATGGTGAAACTTGGAAATCCTAGGTGAGTATCCTGGTTGGTATTCCTATGGTATGGCTATCCTGAGCAGGGTCTGGGCAGTAGATTATAATGAAGTGGAAATGAGTGAATGATTTCCAATACTCTAGTGATAATTTTATGATTAACTCCTATTCTTGATATTTATCAATGCCTAAAAAACCACTCTGAAATGTAGCGGCTTATTATAAAAGCAATGGCATTATTATCTCTGACAATTTCCGAGGGGTTAGGAATTTGGACAGGGTTGGACGGGCAGTCTAGGGTTGAGGTCTCTCATGTCAAACAGGCTTCGGGATCTCTCTCTCTCTCTCACTCGCTCTCTCTTCCCTCACCTACTGTCAAGGTTTCTCTATATGCTTTTCCCACACTGGCCACCTCGGGTGTCGTCAGAGTAGAAAGATTTTGTGCATGACTTAGCACTAACTTGACTTCTCCAGAGCCCCAGGCTAAAGCCTCACGTCTCTTACGACCAGCTCTTAGAGCCAGCCAGCCTCGCTTTTCCCACAGCCTGTGGGTTGACCCAGCCCTCAGGTTGGCCAGATTCAAGAAAGGGGACACAGCTCCCACCTGGCCACGCCAGGCGAGTCAAAAACTTACAGAGAGGTTTACACACCGCCACACTTTCCTTGACTGATGACTTAAATAGCATTCTATTCCAGTCAGTGGCCAGTAGAATGTTCCAGAACAAGCCATCAGCCCCTCGAGTCCTTCTTTTGCCATGCATGTCTAAATTGAGAGTTTCACAGACTGTCGTGACCCCCGGTACAGATGTATAAAGCCCATCTTCCAGAAAACCGTGTTCCATTTTTCTTTATGTGAATGAAATTGAAGGAACAATCACAGAATACCTTTGAACCAAGGCCCTCACTGCCCCCGTGGCTGACACTTCCTTGCCGTCTTCATTTGCATGAACCATTTCCTCTGTTCCACAGAGCACAGAGCGCACAGCTGCTTAGCCCTTAAATGAACGTGGTAGTACAAGAATGATGTGCTGTGCATGTGCGGAGGAGGTCTCACTGTATAAATAAAAGGTTGCTTATTTATTTATGATGCAAAAATCCATTGTGCATTCAACAGAAGGAATCAGCCATAACTTATTCAGGACTCCCTGTCTCCAGGTAGGGCTTTCTGTGGATATGAAACATGTCAGCTCTTACGACTTTAAAGCATGTAATTTTCTTTCTGATTGTGGTGGATTTTCTCTCTCGAAGTGGGTGGCGTTGTGGTAACCTGTACATTTGATAAAAGACTTCTAGTTGATTATACCATTTTTACCTGAACCTTCCATTACCCTGTCATCAAACGCCCAGGAGACATGACAGAAAGGTCTTGGGAGTGGTTCATTCACTGGTCTACACCTTCCCCTCCCCTTCCCTCAAGTAGAATGACTACCTCATGAAATCAGTTAAGTGTGTCCTGGGAGCCAACGTCTCCTCAGGCATCACTGACTTATCCCCGCTCTAGGGAGGGCACCATGAGGGTGACGGTGTTATTTCTCGGGTGTGTTTTATGGCCCTTCAACTATTTTTCCTTCGCATGAATTCTGGGTCCATCAGATTGGACAATCTGGTTTCCACAGTCCGTGTGGAAATGGTAAATAGCAGAAAAAGAGATGTCTACTGCCTACTGTGCAGGTACCCCCGGGGTCTCGTTGGTCCTCGGATCCATGCACAGCAGCCCCTTGGTTGTGACCAAGGGAAGATCTGTGATGTCACCAGGAATTCTTCCTCTTCTGGCCAGCTCTCAGTGGCTTCCTTGATGCAGACGGTATGAAGGTCCTATCACTTGAGGTCTACGTGGCTGGCTGGCAAAGATTCTGAGCCAACACAGCTTTGAGGCATTTGAGCAGCACCCGTTAGCAAAGGACAACATCTGGGTTCCTCACCCAGCACCTGCAGGGGGCTAGTCTACTCTCAGACCCCCTGTGCTGTTTTGACTCAGGCCAAGTGTGGTCTCCATAAAGATGCATGCCTCCCATTTCCCTTTGGTGACCTACTGAGCGGAGGTGGTCGGCTAAGAGCCTTGGGATCCACTTTGGACACACCGCAGTGTGCACACTGAGACCTCGCTCTCCCCAGGCTGCCCATGGCTGGCGATTGAGTACGGTGACAGGAGAGGAAGGTAGACGGAGGCAGGTCACTTCTTCTTAGCGTGGAGCTCCTCCGATGGGAATCTCTGCTCTAGGGTTTCCCATCAGAGAGGCTTTCTCAGGGTTATAGTGCAGAGGTTCTTCCTACCCAGACTTCTTTGGCCAAGGTCTCCCCCTTCACCAAAAGATGGACAGGCATCCCACCCACCCCATATCCCCCTCCCCCAGAAAAATCTGTCCTTCTGTTCCACTTTAGTGTCTCCTTTCCAGACAACCTGAACTGACAGACTGGATTTCCAAATTTCCGCTTCCTTCTTACGCTCATTGTTCACTCTCCTCCAGGCTCCTGGCCACACATCCTATATCTGCCCACGCAATAGCTCTATTTCCTTATTTTCTTTTTGGGTGGTAGATCAGAAAGAAATACATCTCCCACCTAGCTAAGCCTAAATCACTAACACATGCAAAACAACTGGTTTGCCTTCCTGATCTCTGTTCTGTGCAGGGTAGGTCTTGGTACTCCTTCCTCCACCCCCTCATAGGCCGGAGGGACCCTTCTAATGAAGCCAAGAAAATAATAAAAATCAGCATGAACTTGGCAAAAAATAGGTGAAACACTCCTAGGCTGCCGTATCTAAATTTTACCTGATCAGATTTTATTCATCTTTTTATTAATCACTACTAGCACCTGGACTTGTTCTTATATATTTGTAATCCTTGGTGAATAAAGACCCCACAAAATTTATGTCTGCTCTTCCCGTCTCACCACACACACACACACACACACACACACACGTTGCTCTTTACATAATTCCTCAGGCACATCCTGGTATCCAATGGCCTCCAGCTTCCTTCTGACATTTTCTAAGACCTGGACCACCATGCACAAATCAGAACTCTCACCACCCAAATGTGTTCTTGGTGCTCATCTAAAATCCATTTTAAAACCCGTATTCCATGAGTGCCCATTATTCCAGCTGCCAGAGATTTGATTAAACTCAATGTGGGAAGAGAATTTCGATGGAAATCAGGAGGCCACCTTTAACTAGCTGAAGATTTTGGATAAATAGTTTCATTTCCCTTGGCTTCCAATTTCTCACCTGGTTTATAATGTTTATTATAAACTGAAAGCATTTTCTGAGAAATGAATTCATACAACAAAATGAACAGTTGAAATTTTGCTTTACATGTTGCTTTACGTTTTCTGGGATAAATATGTATTTTATTTAAATATATAAATATGGGACACCTGGGTGGCTCATATTTTATTTTATTAAATAAAAATATTTTTATTTAAAATAAATAAAATAAATATAGAAATTTTGTATGTTTGTATATATTTTCTTTTTTTTCACTTTTATTTATTTGTTTATTTATTTAAGATTTTATTTATTTATTTGGCACACAGAGATCACAAGTAGGCAGAGAGGCAGGCAGAGAGAGAGGGGGAAGCGGGCTCCCCACTGAGCAGAGAGCCCGATGCGGGGCTCAATCCCAGGACCCCAAGATCATGATCTGAGCCGAAGGCAGAGGCTTTAGCCCACTGAGCCACCCAGGCGCCCCCTTTCTTTTTTTTTAAAGTAGGCTCCACACCCAGCGTGGAACCCAATGCAGGGCTTGAACTCACAATCCTGAGATCAAGACCTGAGCTGAAATCAAGAGTTGGACACTTAACCAACTGAGTCAGTTGGGTTATACACACACACACACACACACACACACACACACATATATGTATGTATATATATATTCATACCTATATGTATATATGAATGTATATGTGTATATATGCACACATACAGAGAGAGAGGGGCGTGTGTGTGTGTGTGTGTGTATATATATCTATATCTTTTTTTTAAGGATTTATTTATTTATTTTAGAGAGAGAATTTGCAGGGAGGTGGGCAGAGGGAGAGGGAGAGAGAAAAGCTCAAGCAGACTCCCCATTGAGCAGGGAACCCAACATAGGGCTCAAATCCATGACCGTGAAATCACAACCTGAGCCAAAATCAAGAGTCAGATGCTTAACCAACTGAGCCACCTGGGGGCCCCTCTTTATATATATTTTAAAAGATACCTATAAATCAGTTGCATTCCGCCTGTCTGCTGACAGGAGTGAAGAATGTCCAGTAGTGTTGAGGCCATACCGAGAAGATTAAAAAAGTGATTTTCCTGGTACCAAAGTATATCCAGCGCTGCCTCACCACGTGCACTTACACATCCCACCCTTCCCAACCACCCACCCATACATCTCTTGAGACTCACATGCTCACTTGCTCAGGAATGGGCACTGGTCTTATTGATGCCCTTGGCCAAGTTTGCTAACTCCTGGATTAGATGTTAGTCCTTTGGTGGTCCAGGCTCACCACGGATGTCCTGACAACGACAAGAAATACTAACACGTAAGGGGGTTGAAATACAGGACTAAACCTTGGTTATTTTCGGATTAAACCACTCCGAAGTTCTAGAGAAAGGAAAGCTGGCATAAACCTCCATTATTTCTTTTCCCCACCAGTGGGAAGAGACGCTAAAATTCACACACCTTGGAAAGGTGGATCTTGTCCCCTCCCCATAAGCTTTAAGTACTATAATTTACTAGGATGACAGGTGGCCCGAAACAATTCAAATGTTCCTCAGTAAAATGTACTGTGGAAAGACTGCCATCATCCCACCCCCCATTCTGAGTCTGCAAGAGAAATGCAGAGCCTATTTAACTCTTGTCCAAACTTTTTGACAGGATCCTTATTTTTCAGGTTCTTTTTAATCTCAGAAAATATAGGCAATAGATGTCAGACCATTCTCCTAAATATTCCCGAGGGTCCCTTGGAGTCACAGGAGTGGCAACCTCAGGACAAGCAATGAAATGTGGGAAGCTTACTGTATCCCACTGATCAAAAGACCATATAATGTGGGGTAACATTTTGAAGAATTGGCCAAAGGTTTTCCCTCACTTTTCTTAACTGTGTGATACTTCTTGTAACCAGACAGATAGAACATTCCACTTTCATGTCTTAGGAAGGGAATATTTCAGCAGCTATGCCAAGAGGAGGAAAAATTGAGTCAGCTTCGGACCAAAATTGACTTTTGAAACTCCTGGCAGGAGCAAGGGTCTTCAAGGGGAAAAAAAGATTTGTAAGTCACAAGGACCTCAAAATGAGGAGTTTCAGGGGTGTGCATGGTACAGGAAACGTTCTCCTAAACGTCTCTGCAATTAAAGAGTAGATGAAAAGTGGGTTATCCTGCACCTACACTGGGCAGGTTTCATAGGCTAGGAAGAGAGAGGGAACTAGAGGTGAGGAAGAAGTTATAGACCGATTAGGAGTTGAACTAATTTAACTTGCATTTAATTAAAAGTGAAGCATTTAACTTGCTTCACTCCTTACGGATTTGGTCCTCAGGCAAGGTCAGCATGACAACACCTACAGATGGGTCCCAAGAAGTAAGGCAGCGCCATTTTGACTCCATTCCCTATGGAGCTTGGGGGTGATGACAGCCCTGTTCTCTGGCACCCAGCAAGGCAATGGGGCTATGGTGTGTGTCCAACTACTCAGAGTCCTTGAGGCATAAGAAAGGCACCGGAGAATGGCCAAATGTTTGCCTTGCACCCTCCAGTGAACCACGGCCAATACCGAAGGGGAGCCACATGGCTGTGTGAGAAGAGGCCTTTTGGCCAGAACAAGAAGGATGAATCGACAAGTTAAATGTTCAAGTAACTGCAGGAATGATGAGAACCCAAGTCAGCTCAATGAATTCCTGCCCTGACGGACCACCTAAAGCCAGACCTCTGGTAGTTTACCTCAGAGCAAGAAAGAACCACCTCAATAGAAGCAGAAGTTCTGGGACTAAATTGGATTTCTTGGTCTTAGACTCTTGATCTTGCCTCTTTGTCCAATTGCTCACCTTCATGTAGTTTGTGTATCGGCTTTTCCAGAAGGACTTGTCTTCTGGCCCAGATGCTGTTACTGCAAGCGCCCAGCCTCTAGGAACTAAGCTACCAGCTACCCTAGTTAATAAGTCCCTAGCTCCCTGAGGCTGATGGAATACCGCCAACTCTGTTTTGATGGAAACCATATGTTTGTAACTTCATGTCTGTCAGATGGCAAGACATGGAGTAGAAGCTATGTCTCCTTGTTCCAAGGAGTGTTTGCTCGCCTTAGGCGCAGGAAGACCAGTCCTATAGGCTGCTGGGATAACTCGGCATTCCCTACTCCATACAAAACCCCTTTTTCTAGACTTGCGTTTGCTCTCGGTGTTTCCAGACAAGGAGCCAGACCAGTCAGCTCCAAACTGAAGCCATTTGCGCATCGTGTCACCCACCCTGACGTTGCTGCCTCCGGGAAAACAGTTCACCTAGAAGGCAGTGAGGATAAATCTGGGCTTTGTTCATTGTGGGGGCGGAAAATACTAGTCGCAAGACTCCAAAGCCACCCCGAGTGCCTGTGGTTGATTATAAACAAAGAGGAGGCCCTGAGATGGGCAGAGTCTAGGGTCGGGACCACCATCTTGGGCCTGAGCAGAGGAGGCCATAAAGACTCCTATTGTTTACACGGGGCCTCTCTGATGCCCAGTCAGGAAGCCCCCTTCACAAACAGTCGCCTCTGGCAGCCCTGGGGGACCTGGGGAATACATTCGCCCGGCCTTTGGTCTGTGTTTAGACTCATGCCACACCGAATTTCATCTGGGAGGAAAAGCTGTTTCAGATGACCGTGAATAACAGCTTTCATCAGCTGTCACTTCCCATTATGGCCAGCATGACATGGGAATAGACTAGGGGCTGCTGGAGGCCTGGAACGGGAGCAGGTCTTTCTATTTCAAACATTGATTGACTTCATTTATCCTTTTACAAAAGTTAATTAGTCCATTTGGCTTTTTCTTCCCCTTCTCGCTTAGCTTCTTCTGACTCTTTGGGGGCAGACAAACTTGGTACCTTAGGCTGGCTCTGGCTAGACCTAAGATGCCAACCGAGCCAATCCGGCTAATTTCTAGAGCTCCATTCCATGTTCTTTCCCTGGGAGCAGTCAGCTGTGTCCCACCTTTCTCTTCTGGACTTGGCCTCAAAGAAACAGGATGCATTTTCTGTATTTGGAGAAGTGGGATAATGCTTTTTGACATGTGTTCTGTTTTATATTTGTTGTTAGGAGTAAACTCGGGCTTACTTCAGTGGCATTTGGTAAAATGGCTCTCTTAAAAACAAAGAGAATGAGAGAAAGGAGAGTAGAAAGGAATGGAAGATGGATGGGTGAAAGGAAGGAAGGAAGCAAGGGAGGGAGGGAGGGAGAAAGAAAGGAAGACGAGCCATATTTGTAGTGTTTGCCAATTTCCATGCTCATGGAATACTCCCACCATGGTTAATTTCAAGCACCAGCATAACCTCACTAAATGCAGAGCCCATGAAGGTGGGAAGAGTTGCAAAGAATTGCCTCCAGTGAGCCAATAGGAGTCAGCTCTAGCACAGCCCGTGAACCTGTTAGTTGGTTATACAAAGCTGTGCGATGGGTACAGGCAAAGGAACTTCTTCTTGACCTGTATTCTTCAAGCCAGCACCGATAATAAAAGCTCTTAGTCCAAGTGATGGAGGGGGCAGGAGTGGGAGGAAGTGGAGCATGATTGGCTGGAACCCAAACTAGCCGATGTAATGGGTTTTACTCCAGCCTGAGACCAAACAGGAAAGAGGAACCATTCATTGGTCATTCAAGATGTTGACTTGGGCAATGGGGAACAGGCCAAGCTCTCCGGTCTTGACCCTCAAACTCCTGCTTAGGCTTGGCCATACCGTGAAGAAACACAGAATTGAGAACCAACCCTTATTCATCCAGCCTTGAGAAACAAAACAAAACAAAACAAAACAAAACAAAACAAAACGAAACAACCACCAGGTTGTCCTGTGCTGGGCAGGCAGCAGAATGAATCTAACTGCCTTTGAAAAAAAAAAAAAGGATCCTCACTAGTCATTTTCTGTATAAGTTGCTATGGCCAAAGTAAATTCACATGAAGCATCTGGACTTCCCTGCTCACCACTGATTAGCTTAAGGATTCATACTTGATTCAAAGCAAATGTATATGGGGCAGGGCCAATGGAACTCAGTGGCCTCTGGGGTGATCCTGGACAAACATCAGCCCGTGGGGGGCACTTCTATAGCTTGGTGGCAAAATGACCCAATCAGGTCATAGAAATGGAAACACAGAATATTTGAGTCATTAGCCCTTAGAGATTTCTCTACGAAGTATGAGAAGGTGCTCTCATGGTTCTTTGTGAGATGGGACCCATATCCAGTGCAGTAAAGGCCATAGCCCGGCTCACCTTCCTCGTGTCCTTCATCACAGTCCCATGTCTGTCTCTAACCTGGAGTTAAGCCAGTCCTGTGTTTAAGGAACCTGAAATTTAGGAATGTAAGTTTTATATATAACTAGTATAGAAATATTACAGCCTAGAATTCATCCCCAAAGTGTTGGCTAAAGACTGTGGGAGCAGGGGAGAAGAGCTACAGTTATGGAATGATTGGGGAAGAGATTATGGAAGACACAGCATTGCAACCTGGCCTGAAAGCATTCACAGTAGGAAGACCTACAGAGAAATTAGCAAGTGGGAAGAATGGGAGAACATTCCAGAAAACATGAGCCAGCGGATGAGAGTCAGGCAGGCATGGACAGCAAGGAGCGGCGCAGGTAAAGAAGAAAGGAACCACAAAAAGTAACATCAAAAAAAAAAAAAAAAATCCAGACTGGATCATGGGAAGACGAATCATGAGCTAATGAAAATTTCCGAGCGGGAGGGAGTCGCTCTAAGAATGTCTGGAAGATTACTGTGGTGATAGTGTGAAGCCAGGAACATAAAAGAAACAAGATCCTATTTCACCCAGAAACAATCTGACACTGAAACTTTTTCTGATCAGGATGCCGTTTGTATTAAAAGATGACCACAGATAGGGTATCTGGCGTCGATGAAAAGGATGTGAGCGATGCGGAATGCTAGCTCTAGAGGTACGTGAACCCAGTGTGGACATCTTGCCAGGGCTTGGGTAACCGCCTTGGGGAAGTGGTCCCTCTGACAGTATGAATGAGGTATGGGTAATCAAATCAAAGGAAGTGGAGATAATAGGATTCACTCATTAAATTGTTCTTCTGGGTTTTCTTTATAAAAGTGCGGTCTCCAGAGGAAACAATATCCCTTCTCTTATCAACCTTCTGTCCCAAGAACATGATTTGGAAGAAACGCAATAGATTCAACAGAGGTTGCCTAAAAAAGTAATATAAAACCATCTAGCACCATAACTATAGGAACTGCTTAGAAATGCTTTCCAAATATGACTCATTTGACTTTTAAACTCTCAAGTACAAAGTCCTCTGTGATGAGGTACCCGTCATGACCGGGGGTAAGGGAGCAATGGGCTATGAGTGAAGGCTCTGGAGCCGGACCGTCTAGTTTGCTATCGCTTGCGTCCTTTGGAAACTTAAACAAGCACCGAGCTACTCAATGACTCAGTTTCCTCTTCCAGAAACTCATGCTGAGGTGCTGGAAATGCTAAGTGAATCCACATGTGAAATTAGAATAGAACCTAATAAATAATAAGCACTTAATAAATATTAGCCCCTGATACATATCAACGTCTCTTTACTGAATGTTTACCTTTGTTTATATCAGTTGGACATTTGTTAATGTGCTGTACCATCCATAATGGAGGCAGGACGCATTCACACCTCCGATTCTACCTGCAACAGTGCATTCCCTGATGCTCATAAGAGAAGTCTAAATGATGCCCATTTTCGTCTGAGGACAATAAGGGCTTTCAATTGCTCTCTTGTCAGAGTAATCCTTGGATGTCTTTTTGGAGCCTTTGGACTCCCAGAAGGTCTTCTGAATTGCTCTAGACAACTGAGCATGCCCTTTCTTCCCCTATACTGTGTAAAGCTAAATTCCTCCCCCCCACTGCATGGGCAGATGGGAAGACGGAATGGGAATGCATTTGGAAGCACATTATTTAACAGGAGTGTAAAGAATTCCTGGGTCTTTACCTCTTTCTTCCAAGAACATGTCTCCTTTATTGTCTAAGTGGGGTTTTAAGGCAGTGAGAGCCTGCCTGCCTAATTTTCCTTCCTTCCTTCCTTCCTTCCTTCCTTCCTTCCTTCCTTCCTTCCTTCCTTCCTTCCTTCCTTCCTTCCTTTCTCCCTCCTCTCTTTCTCTTCTTCTCCTTACTCCCTTCCTTCTTCTCCTCCCTCTCTTCCTCTTTCTCCTCCTCCTTCTTTTACATATTTAGGTCACCTCCAACGTCTGTAACAGGGTTTTAAACAAAACTTTGAAGAAACTTCATTTTGTGATGGTGTGCCTTACTGAGCGTGAGAAAAATGCAGAGATCTATAAAGGTCTGGGCCCTCATATCCATTGCTACCGGATGCCCAACAACATGCCTATGGAAGAAATTTGGGGCTCTTTTCTTACCTCCAATCCACAGTACTTTCTATTTGGAGCTGATTTTACTCCAGGATAATATATATATTTGCCCTCCTCTCTCTCTCTCTCTCTCTCTCTCTCTGTCTTTTCTCTCTCTCTCTCAAGCCAATGTGCATATACAATTCATGAGAAGACTTCATTTTATCTACTTGTTCCTCACTCAAAATTTACTCTCTCTCACTTGTCCCCAGAACCTCCTAAATCAGTCCAGCTTTCTTCAAAAATGCCTGCCATTCTCCCAATTTTAAGATAAATAAGCCATGGGGGTATAATGCACAGCATGGTAACTATAATTTACAATAGTGTATGATAGATCTTGAAAGTTTTCATCACCAAAAAACAAACTGTAACTATGTGGGGTGATGGGTATTAACTAGACTTATGGCGATTTCTTCATCATATGTGTATTTATAAAATCATTGTGTTATACATCTTAAACTAATAGAAGTTATATGTCAATTATATCTCACTAAAACTGGGGGAGCAGGAATTAAATGTCATCTCCTTTCTTAAGCATCTCTTTGGATATGCTCTGTGTTCCTGAGATTCTGCTGGAAAATTGCTCTGGTCATCCATTACCCCCCATCCCTCACTGCCATTCCCAAGAGGTTAGAACACCTTTCTGCATTCCATTACCTTTTGGAATGCTAGCACGTGCAGGGTGATACTCAGATGCATGGGATCCATGAGTATAGGCCGAACAGTTTGATGAGGGGATGGAGGAGAGAGAAAGGAGAAGGATTTTCATCAAATTAGGTTCAAGTTTTTCTAGCTTGAGACAGACAGGAAAGAGAGAGAGGAGTTTTGAATCCTCTTCTGAGATATTCTTCGCATCGAGGACTAAATTCAAGTTCACTTGTTTCTTGCTGTAGAAAGTCAGAACAGTCCGTGTGTTTTTCTGCTTTTCTGTGCACATTTGGTATAGCATTATCTTGTTCTTGGAAGATAATTCATTTTTGCGTCAATAAAGTTTATGAGCCAAAACAGAAACAGAAACAACAATAAAAGAGGAGTTACTAGACAAGCATCCCAGGACCACAGAGCATATCCAAAGAGATGCTTAAGAAAGGAGAGGCCCCCTGCTAGGGGGAGTAGACCAGACCAAAGGACTAGCAGGGACATTTTCCCCCAAGAGCTGAGGGGTGTTGGGAGCTGAGTCAGTGCCCTAGGATTCTCCCACCTTCCCTGTTGAACATTATTCCCTGTCACGGAAGTCAGGGCATCTCCAGTTTGTACAAATTGAAATAGCCTATGAAGACATTACTGATAGAGTTGCACATTATTTGGCAAAAATGAATTGAAAAGCCAAATTTTGAAAAATCGCAAGAGAAACCGAGAGAAGAACCACATCACTCCAAAAGCCCCCATCCGTGTACCATCACCGTAACGACAAGCAGCCCTGTTTCATCTGTAAACGGACAATCTTGGCACTTTCTGTCCACGTCCTTTGTGCTTTGCTGTTGTTTCTGTGCCTGGAAACTTCTAAAGTGATACTGGTAACTGGTGTGCCTCCATTTTGGCACGCGTCATAAGCATACCCCCAAATCCTTTTTAAACTCATGACAATGTCATCTGAACATTCATTAAGTGGTAGTACTAAAGCTATGCCAAAAATCGCACATGAAAATCAGTAGGTTTGGTGTGGGATTTAAATGGTACGCATTGCTATGAAAAAGGCCAAATAGGCGCTATGCTACGTCATGCTGTTATTCAGAATATTCAATAGTACTAGGGGAGGACAGGAAACATGACAACAAAACCATTTTCAGTCATTGTAGATTTACGGAGTCCAGGAGTGTATTCCTCCTGCCTTAGACTATGCGGGTCTTCCAAGAATGTATCCCTTGCATCAAACATGGCATCCTTGGTCACTGATGAGACTCTGATTTTCTCATCTTGTGAATGCTCACGATGAGAGACATTTATCTAGACTCTGAGACCTTCGCCCAGTCCCTGTCTCCTCCTTGCCCGTGCGATACCCCAGAACCACCACCAGCCCAGGTAAGAGGGGAACATCAGACGCTGGAGGGGTTGGAGGGGAATAGGAGTTGGGGAAACTTCTCGCTTGTGACCTTTGGTGCCAAGGAGCGTTGACATGAACCGTTTCAGAATCCCATGAACCGTCATCAATAACCCCTTTCATTTCACTGATGTTATAAAAGAATCAGCTCCGTGTCTCCCTTCAGAGACATGGTGGTGGGATTCATTGAAGTGAGAATTTATAGTTCACTATCAAGAAGATTTGGGGGCTAAAAGCATAGTCAGAAGGTAGATCAAGTTACCACACTGGAGAAATGTAGGTTGTGATGTGTGGGAAAGCAAATGCAGAAATCAGGTATTACGCCATCTCCCAAAGGGCTGGCCAGTGGCTGATATTCAGCTTTCTGCAGCATGATAGCTTGGCATGAAAGGTTTACAGAAGGCATTGTGGGTGGGCACATTTCCTGGAATTGGGGTGTGGCCTCTGGGGACTGTGCCTAAGATGATAGCTACCACCACCAAAGAGTGATACCCTTTAGGATAGTCACGTGTTGAGGTGTCATGAGTGGAGTGTAGACTGAAGCCAGAAATAAACCACAAAGGACTCAAGAAGAAACCAGCCACACATCTGCTAGGGCCCAAACTGAAGAGTATTAACGATCATTCTAGAGGTCGGTAAAGTGTTAAAAATAAGGTCAGCTTACCATCCACCAGGGATTACTACTACAACTCCTTGCAATACTGGCGTAGATAGATTGAAAAGAAATGCAGTTTCCTAATTTACTCAGTTGGGCAGGACAATCAGTTCTTCTATGGGGTGACTCTTTGCTGAGAGACCTTAGTCATTCCATCTGCCGGGTACTTCTGGGATTATTGGGCTGATGTTCTTTGGCTGGAGTGGATATCCTTCTGGAATAAGCTAGGAGTTAAGGAGTAGAACCTTACTGATGAAATCAACCCACATGTCACAACCTTGACCTTTTCATCTCTTCCTGAGTCCCTTTGGGGGATGCTCTTTGCGCACTGTCTTATCTTTGTTTGTTCTTGGCTTTCTCTCACCTAACCCATGCCATCCCTCCATCAGAGTGAGTTTGACATGCAGTAAATTCCTGCAAACTTTGAGCCTTCTGATTGCTATAACTAGAGCTTTATTTGTGCTAGACTCTGGCTCTATGAATTGGATCAAACCTCTCTCTGAATTGGATCAAACCTCTCTCTGTCTCTATCCCACATGTGGTTTGTGTTAATATCAGGAAGAATGTCATGCCAACCCTTGAGCTGAGCCCAGTATGCTACACAGTGCAATGGTGTTCATTTCTTCCCTCCGACTCTCAGGCTCCACTTCCTGCAGGTGAACACTCTGATGCTCTCTGTATCGAGTCCCAAGATAAGTCAGAAGGAATCTGAACTGAGCAGACAGCTTAAGTAACTTCCGGGCTGCAGACATTGTGGCTAGGAGCATGGTGGCTGGGAGAAGGGGCAAGGAGCTAAACATGTGATTAGCAAGGAAGTTAGACCAAATGTATTACTTGGACAAATTATAGAGCCCACAAAAGCAGGTCTGATGCACATCCAGAAGGCAAAGCCAAGAGTGACTGAAGGATGGAATTGTTTGTGGTAACCAGCAATTTCTACTGGAAGCACTAGGTTCTCCCCTCCCCACCCCTTCTAATCTAAAAAAAAAAAAAAAAGAATATTTCCATGGTGCTATTGGATGCAGTTTGAAGTTGCAGAAATACAGTTAAAATCTCCGGTTGTGGAGGGCCCATCTAGGATCTCCCTTTACTTCTGAATAGTAGATAGAGCAAGACGGGCTAGAAGGGTCTCTCCCTCTGTTCTCTTAGAAGTTTGAGAGAATCAGGATGTGACCACTGGAGAAGAGGACTAGGGTAGACCCTTGGGGGGCTTTGCATAGGTCTTAACAAAGCTGGAATGGCTAACCCCAAAGATCTCTTATTCCAAGATTAAATTGAATTGAAAATTAATTAAGGTTTTCTGTGTTGCAGTTGACATTTTATTGACAGTTCTGTGCATTTGCTGATGCCCCTGGATAATCATATTGAATTCTTGGATTCGGGTCCAGGGGGTTGGGAAAAAGATCAGATTGCTTTGCTGTCTTTAAAATTCTAAGTTGTTGGAATCTTTAAAAATTAATGCATCTTCTGTTTTTTCATGAAAGAAGGTAGTATATGTTGTGGATATAATTAGGATTGAAACAGAACATTTTTTAGTGGGAATGATTGGAATCAATGAGCTCATTGAGTTTTTCATTTAGAGCACGCACGCAATGCAAACACACACACACACACACACACACACACACACACACACACAGACTGTGATTTGCCAAATTCTTTAATTTCAATCCACCTTCCCTATCACAGCCCTTTGGAGTGTTACAATGAGTGGCCTCAACGAACAAGGAGAAGGAAATGATGTACCTTCCAGGTCTGGAACGGAAGTTGAAATCTTAGAACACTTCATAAATCTGAGGAAGGGTGCTCCCTTATGCCTGCTGGCAACACTTAGCCTCCAATCCCTCCGCCAGATTGAAGAGCACCTTGACCTCCCAGCCTCTCAGACCAGTAGCATGACCCCATTGTGCCCCAGGAAGGTCCCTGAGGGCCAGCTGGCTCCAACTTTCATTGCTGTTTTGAAAGGAGGTCAGGGTGTTTATCCACTCTTTTCAGTTTTAGGCAGCGACATGGAGACAAAATAAGCAAAGAGGTTGAGGCAATGACCATCATCCACTTCACTCTGAACACGTGATAGAAACCCAGGACTCTTTTTTTGCTTCAAGGCTACAGCTTAGCCCACCGAAACTGCCATGCATCACCAAGAGCATGACAAAGTTACTTTTCTTAATTGCTCTTGAATGTAATTCAGCCGACAAGGGAGGGTAGGTCTTTTGACTCTTAGCCTCATGGGTAGCTAATGATTCAAGCATTCCGTCCCTGTTTACCATGGGTTTTAACTAGCTCTAGGTGCAGGATTTATTGGGGCAGATGGTTATGACATGGGATGCCACTAGGAAAAGTTCCCTTGGAGTCGGAAGGCCGTGCACCCACAGGGGCAACCCGTCCTGTGGAACAGATGTATTTCCTGCCCCGGTTACATCTCTTGGGCTCTGTAACGGAAGAGGTCCCTCATGACAAATTCCTCCAGCACTTTTAAAACCACATTTCCCACGAAGGTCTTTCTGAGGTGAAGTAAAAGTTAACGGGAAGCACAGTGAGGGGCCAGGGTCAGGTTGCATTCGGGAAGTTTATTATGATTCACACAACACTGTGGACCTGGCAGACAGAGTCATTTTGCTGGGACGCGGTGAATGTAGAGGGAAGCAAGCTTGCCGGTTCCTTCCCATGGCTGCTCCCTGAGGCAGAGGGTGAATTCCTCCCAGCATACACAAGGGAGGCTATGTTAGGCTGTGTTGGCGGGAAAAGAGACTTCCTAAGCCTCATCAAAAGGGTAACTTCTTGGAAATCCTAGGTAATGTCAATATCAATGTATATTGCTAGTATATATCAAGTACCTAGTCCATACCAGGCACTACTCTTAAGAACCTGATGTACACAACTTTATTGGATGATTACAATAATTCTGCAGATTCGAACCATTGTTACTCCTATTTTGCAAAGGAAGATGGAGCAAAACACAATAGTCTGGCTCTGCAGTCTCTGTGAACTCTGATATCTTCTGGGTACCCGTATTTCAGTTTAGGGCTGGGAGGCTGATATGCGGTGAAGTTAACCATACTATAAGAAAAAGGAAGCTGTCATTTGAGATCCCTGTAATCCTGTCCTTTTTCCTTTATAAGCCTTCCTTCTTTTCTGCATTTTATCCCTTTATATACCGTGAGCTGTAGGGCAAGGGTGGCAAAGAGATTTCATCACGCACACCAGCTTTAATCAATTGGTAGTAGTTTCCCAAAGCATGTGGTGGGGGAGGATTTTTGGAGCAAATCGGGGTTCGATATGTCAAAGTACTATGACCAGTTAGTGATGTCTTCTGCGGGCAGGGAGGGAGCATACGAGGCGGGTGACCCTATTCGACCCATTCGCACAGCGGTGCCATTGTATCTCTGTTGATGTTTCACTAGTGACCTGAGACAATAAACTCATTTATTTACTTGTGTATTCTGAGTAGCTTCTCTGTGATGGCCCTATGCTGTCTCCTGCCCTCACATCACCAAAAATAATCCTATTCGGGGCACCTGGGTGGCTCAGTCGGTTAAGCCTCCAACTCTTGACTTTGGTTCAGGTCGTGATCTCAGGGTCGTGAGACCGAGCCCCATCTTGGGCTCCACACTCAATGGGGAGTCTGCTTGAGATTCTCTCTCTTCCTCTCCCTCTGTTCCTCTTCTCTCTCTACAATAAATAAGTACTTCTTCAAAAAAAAAAATAATCCCATCCATCCTATGAAGGTTCAGTCAATACTACTCTACTGAGGAATGGTTCACCATTGTCAGGCTGGCGATTCAAAGAAGAGTTTCAACAGATACTGAGCCCCCAGTCAGAAGTATTTAACTAAAATCTCAAGGTGGTTGTATCTCAGGGTTGAGAATGTCTTTCTCTTATGAGCGAGGCAAGAGGTAGGCTAGGGGTGAGCACGGAGTGTAGAGCAGGCTGAGAAGGAGAGAAGAGGGTATTAGGGCTTCAGGAACTGCCCTGTCAACTTAGACCAGGCGTCAAAGAACCTGGTGTCCTGGGTGGGGGTGGGGACATGTAAATTCTGAGCTCTTT
>CM053619.1:4298051-4326828 GCA_028646535.1 Procyon lotor
GCTGGCTCAGGGCACAGCCGGGGGTGGGGGGGGATGGGGGGCAGTGGGGGGCCGCCGAAGCGCGGGGTGGGGGGACCCCCGCTCCCCTCCGCTCCCCTCCCTCCCGGGTTCCTGCAGAGGGCAAAGGGTCCTCAGTGGTGGCTTTTGAGTTGAGGGAGTCTCGTACCCCACCGTGACTTCTACTCCCAGGGAAGTGGGGGTCGAAGAAGGCGGTGGGAGGGAAATTTTGGCCTTCGTGATTTTTTCTGGAGTCCTGGGGACTTCCTTTCCCTCACACAGCCAATACCGTCGTTTCCTCCCGCTCCGTGAAAGTGGCCTTGTTGTTAGCTCAAGGGGGGGAAGGTACCCCCTAAGTGAGAAACCTGTTCCTCTGTGTCAGCCTTGCAGCCGCATCCATGCGTTCCCCAGAATGCCTAGTTTTTATTTCTTCTTTATATCTGCGCAACTATCCTCTGGGGCTCTGCCATCAGTATTCATTTACCTTGACCCTTGGCCAGATCGTTGCCCTAGGCGGTAAGTAAATCGAGACTTAGTAAAAGTGTCAAGAACTACAGTCTAGGTAGTTGGAGAATAGATGTTCGCTAGCTAACGCGCTTTAAGGAAGGGCTTCCTGGATAAATAAGTTTTGTTTGTGGTGAGGAATGAGTTTTGCAAAGTGTTCTCTAAATTTAAAGGGAATGGTACCTTGTGTTTTTGGCCTGGTGGGAACTTTCCTAAAGATCTTCAGACAATTCTCTTTACACGTGAAGTAGCCAATATTTTTTTTTTTTTCCTTTAAAACAAGAAAAGGGGGAGAAATAGGGACACTGGTTACATTGTGAAAAAGCCTCCTAATAAAAGTTGAGGAAACAAGCCTGATTCGGATCTTAATCTTAAATTTGCCAGTCTTCTCAAGTTTAGACCACCCTTAATAATGGAATCAGGCAAACTCCAATAAATCCTGGTGTCACCTGGATTTTATTTGCCATAAAATATTGGCCTGTTTCTTAACCTCTGAGAGCAACCAAAAATCACATGGCCAGAATTCTCATTTTATAAAGTTTTATCTTGTTTATTAAGTATGCATTGTCTTTGTTATTTTAACTGAAAGAGCATCGCCAAAATGACAGCACGATTTAGATATATTTCAAAAGTCCACTAAATAAATAATTCATCTCCCAAACAAAAATGAACATGATCTGACAAGTTTATTTACTTGGGGCTGGTCAGGCACACCCTCGGATTGAATTCAGGAGCCGAATTTACAGTAACCCAACTTAGGAGAAAACATTTGGTCCTGAAAGTCAAGTTCAAACATTGAACACTTTTAAAACAGTAACTTTCCATTTGTTGGAAAGAAAAGCAAACAACCTTCCCTTAATATAGAATATATATCATTTAAAATCATCAGCCACTTAAAAAAAAATCCCCTTGTGTTTCTATCATTTATGTTGTCTCCTCTGGGAAGTTCTTATAAAAATGACCTGTTGAATCTGAAAACAACAGGTCCTTCTTTTTAGCACAAAGGCAGCTCTGTTTTTTCCATCAAGGACACAAGAAAGAAGTGATTAAAGACCCCTAAAACTCTTATCTATAGCAGTTTGCATTGAATTGGGCCTCGTATAGTGCTGCAAGGGAACACATTTCAAGCTAGCTTCATGGAAGGTCTAAGACAACATTTGGCTCTGAGGTGCTATTAAATACGGTGAAATATTTAGTACTAAAACACTTTATTTTCGTTTTGCCATATAGACCCTATTTCCACAAAATAGGATTGTTTCTTTATTCCAGAAATGAGTACTTGAGGGCACAAGATATCTACAGACTGGGATCTTATTTTCTGTGGGCCTTTCTAAGCTCTCATAAGAGAAGGAAAATTTCAAGGTAACTAGAAACACAAGTATTACCAAAAAAAAAAAAAAAAGGAGAAGAAGAAGAAAGGAAAAGAGTCATAAACTTTTAGGTCACTCTTTTGGAAACTAGATGTACGCTGTAAAGTAAATCTCTCCTTGCATTGTTTATTTCAGCAGAGGAGTGCTATAAAGTAATTTATGGTAGTTAACAAAAATAACTGCACAGTAGACTTCATGGTTTGGTGAATTTAATTTTCTAAGTGTCGGAGCAATGCCTTTGTTTTACCATTTGCAATGGTTTTTATTGGATGCATAAATTTAAGTTTAACTCAGTTACATATAAAACTCTTATTAAAAAAAACCCTCCACCTATGCAGCCTGGATTATGCGATTATTTAATGAAATTTTGCCACAGTTCTCTTTCATCTTGACTCTGAACTTGGGAGTTTGATGTTTGCGAGAGAAACTGAAGACTTAAGTATGAAAAAGACAATCTCTTACACGAAATACTACTTAACCTATATTAAGTGCACGTTACTGCTTGTGTTTAGCTAGTATTTACAATTAGGGATTTGGTGAGACCTTCCTGAGTCAGCCCCAAATTTGTAATATGGGATTTTTACCACATGCTGCTGACTCCCCTGCCCCCTCCAACATGAACAGAAAGAAAACTGCAGGGTTTGCACCCTGACGTGAAATATGGAAGAAAAAAATGTGTAAAATATTTTTTAGATGCTCCTTGACATGGGACAATCCTATATGTCCCCCCCCCTTTTATTTTGCCTGGTGAAATCTCACAGTTGGTCATAATAATTCATTGTGGCAGTGCCCCCTACTGTCCAGACAAAGGGAGAAGTGTGTTGTTAGGAAGTTGAAGGAAAAAGCCAAGGAGAATGAGTTTGAGAATGAAAACAACTAGGACACCATGTCTCGGAAGTTTCGGTAAATATCCCTCACTAGGAGATAGGAAAGTACTTTGTAAATTGCCCCCGGAGACCAGTATAATCAGTTTCTTCCTTTGAACAGATTGGTAGTAAAGGCAAGAAAGTGAGTTTTTGGAAAATCTTTAAGAAAGGAAGTTACTCTGAATTGGTTTAAGATGTCCTAATATTATTCTAGAACAAATGTAAACAGGCTGATATTTATATGCCGGGAAATTTGTTAATGATCATAGGGGATGCTTCACCGGAGTCCTCTGCATGTGAAACTCCACCCTGATAGGGTTTTAAAAAACATTCCACTTTACTTAATTTAGCAGACATGATACCAGTGCAACAAATGTTTGTGGCTTGCGTGTCATGGGAAAGCAATGCTTTGCGATGAACAGTCTGCATCTCCATTGTATGGGTGGCGGGTTCATAAAGGAACGTAGCGAATTGTTGCATTTGCTTTAAAATTCTGGAATCTTTTCTGGAAGTCAGATGCCTCTATTGTAGGTCAGAAGCAGGTTTAGCATTCAATCAGGAGGCCTCCCCCTCCCTGTGTATTTCTGCGCCAACAAGGTGTGTTGTGCGAGGGGGTTTTTTTTGGATATATGTGACACGTACATAGATATGTATATATAAATTACACTATATTTCCTGTAATATTTCCTTCTCGTCTTGAATTTTGGGGCAAGATAGTAAGTGTTCCGCTTTTCTAAAAGTGCTAGCTAGCACTTTATGTGTTGATGTGTTTTCTTTAGCAACACTGGATAATTTGAGCGGAGAAGATATTAAAATATTTTACCCTATAGCATCCAGGAAGATCAAAGATCACTCAGCTTGGGGTTTAGGACTTGGTTCTCTCCCTCCCCCCATCCCCCACCCCAGCTTCATCAGAATTTAAAATTTTCTGGCCTCTAACGATCATTGCCTTGTTTTCCAAGCCTACTGAGGAGGCAGACGGAACAGAGGAACTTTCGGTTCCTATCAGGAGAAACCGGCCTTTCTTAGCAGCTGGGAGCAGCTGCTATGTACCTTCATGTGCAGTTTCCCACCCTCCTGAACCACAAGCCCCCGGTGCAGGAAGGGGTGGAAATGAAATTCGAGCCAAGGGAGCTGCAGTCTGGCCACCCATGCAAGGTCATAGGAGATGAAGTCCGAAGAGAGAGCTCCTCCGTCCTTAGAGCGGAGTTAAGAACAGTGGGAAGGGATGTGGGGTGAGGAGGAAAGTGGGAAGAAGTGAGTTTGGACCGCGAGTCTAGGGTGCTCGTCTACAGGGGGAGAGGGTGCAATTAGGCATTGAGTTCCCAGGAGCTCTCAGGGACGATACACTGTATCCACTGAGAGGCTGCAAACAGCCCCTTTGGGAAGCTGAGTGTTAGCAGAATGTCTCTCCTCCGGGCTTAGCATCCCAGTAGGTGACTCCCAGCAATACCAGTCAGATGGCCTAGTTCCCGTGAGTCTGTGTTTGTGCCCAGGCGTGCGTGCGAGAGCAGCCACCGGGTAGATGCGGAAAGTGACGGAGTTAGTAAGAGGCAAGTTATTAAGTGCCTGTCGAACTCCCGAGTACCATCAGACACACCCAGGATATGCAGCAGGCTTTGGGACTGATGAGTCCAGGCATTAAAAACAACAGCAGCAACAAAAATCCCATTTGTTATGGCCTGGAGCGGGACTACCTCGGGTGCTCCAATATTCCTTTATAACAGTGAGATTTATCGCGTGCGGATACGTTTTATGTGAAAGGCATAACTCGGATTTTTCTCCAAGTGAAAAATCCTCCATAATATGGTGATCTGCCCTTCCCTTAAAAAGAGAAGCCTCCGGCCAAAATATGTGTTTCGTTTACATAAGTCTGTTGATGGGCCAGCGAAGCATACGTGCCAAATCTGTATTTCGGAGGGGGTCATGGGAATCAAATAATAAGCCCGTGCAATTAATAACACTAAGGGGCTACCCTTACATAGACCAGATGCTCACATTGTGAGGGGAAGAGTGTCACAGAGCAAACAAACCTACTTGATATAAACAACGAAAGGGCCTCCCATCTCTAAGCGGGGGAAGCACGTGAACAGAAGCAATTAACCATCAGTCCAATTGCTGGGCCCCGTTGGGAACTTTACACACTTAGCCCGTTTCCTTAGGGGGGAGACGTCTTCCTCCCCCCAGTAATAGTAACTTGGCTGATAAAGAGCGTCCTCTCTTGGGGTACGTTTCCCGGTGATCCTAGACTCCCGGCTTTTTGAAAATTGATTTCTGCCGGGGTGATGAGTTACAATTGTGAAAATGAGATTTCTTATGGGAGCTATGCCTTTAATAGGGAATGGGACTGTAACTACATAACGTTGTAACTCCCTGGCCCTGGCATTTGTGAGATTGTCTTAAAATGTAGGACAGCACTGTTGGCTAATTTGATACAGTTTAAGAATCTCTGTGGAGGTTCGTGATACGGTTAACAGATAAAATAGTGTGAAACCAGAACTGAGAAATTGAGGAAATGCGGAGTTCAGTGACCTGAAACATCTTCCCAGTTGCTGGTCTCTGGTGATGCAACTCATGATTTTTTTTTTTTTTTTTTTTTTTGCATTACTTACACGGTCATGACTACCGTGCGGTCCTATGATCCCTTGAGGACCATACCCAAACGTTCAGCTTTGACCTGTTTCAGAAGCTGTCAGATGACAGCGAATGTTAAAAAAAGAAAGAAGGAAGAAGAGAAGGAGTGTTCATTACAGATGAAATTTAGTCCTTGCCACCAGCGGCCTGATTTTCTTGCACAGTTAAAAAGTAGAATCCCTTTTTGCAGACTGTGGAGGGCAGCCCACTTTGACAGTGACATGTAGCGCCACCTAGTGGGAAGGAGAGTCAGCAAGAGACCCAAGCCGCCGCTTGAACTTGGAAAAACCTCAGTTATCAGAGAGAGAAAGTGCAGTCCTGATTAGGGAAAGCGGGAAAGGTCGTCTTGGGTAGCACCTGGAGCAAGGATCATCTGTTTCGCATGGCTGAGCTGTGCTTTGCCTCGCTGTCTGAGCTCACTCCTTCTAGGCAGGGAGTTTGTTCTTTGGAGAGAAATAAAAGAGACTTGCCTTCACCATAAACCTGAGAAACAAGATATAAATGATTAGGAGATTTTTATTGGAAATGCGCATGAGTGGAAAGGAACACCAGATGCCCCAGATTACTTTTGTTAGTGTGTTTTGCCTCTGTTTCTGAAAGCCGGCTTCAAATGAAAATACTTCCAGATGATTTTATTTCGACATCAGTAATGCAGCCTTATTCCTTCCCCTGTGTTGTACAGGCTCTGGAGGAGGGTCCTAACCGGCAGCATGCAGAAGCCTGTTTAACCCCAAATGCATGGAGACACACTATGAAGATCCCGCCCACAGGGGAAGGTTTCATGGGAGGATGCTTTCAGAGTCCCCATCTGAGAGTCCTTTCTAGGACTGCAGCTCCATGCCTGGGCAGGGCGGGTGGAGGGAGAGGGGCTGCGGTCGGGTGAAAGTTATGCAGGGGAGGAGGGGAAAAATAGGAACACTACAGAGGAGACATTGGCAGACCCCATTACAGCCAGGTGTTAAGGTTAATGCCATCTTGTTATCACAGGAGACTGTGTACCCCCTTCCCCAGGTGCTCTAGTGAGGAGGGCACCTCACCTGTGGACCGTCCTTCCCCCAAATCCCTAATTCCAGTCTAATCACGAGAAAACGTCTGACCAACCCAAATCGCAGGGCTGCTACAAAACAAACCCCTGATCGGTATCCTCAAAACATGTCAAGATCATGAAAAGCAAAGTAAGACTGATAAACAGTCGCAGATCGGAGACAAGAGATGAACCACTAGTGAGTAAACACGGTGTGGCCCCCTTGATTCGATCCCGGTGGAAGAGTGATACCAAGATCTCTCTCTGGGGTTTGATCACTGTAAGGAGAGGAATGTGAGATGCTCACCTTAGGGGAATCTGCGTGGAGGGGTATCTGAGAATTTTATGCACTTTTTTTTTTTTTTTTTGAGAGAGTGAGAGCGAGTGAGCATAAGTAGGGGGGAGGGGCGGAGGGAAAGGAGCCCAACAGACAGGGGGCTCCATCCCAGGACCCCGGGATCATGACCTGAGCCGAAGGCAGAAGCTTTACCGACTGAGCCATCCAGGCATCCTTTTGCTATTTATTTTTTGAACAGTTTTGATATCTGATATTATTCTAAAATTGAAGGAAAAACAGCTATATCCATCAAGAAGGGAGGAGATGCCTCACGGCATCACAGGATGCGGGCTCTGACCTCAGGACTCCTCCTCTGTCCTCCGTCTCCGCCCCACCCCTTCTTTCCTTCCCAACCCCCCCGACCCCCCGCTGTCCCTGCCAGCACCTGTTGATTCCAGACATGCTGATCGTTCCCTCTGCTGACTCCCCAGTGGAACTGGCTCCCGGCCCCCCTCCTACTCTCCTGTCCCTGAAACAAACACAGAGACTGTTTTGTTTCTCTTTCCTTCTTTTTTTTTTTTTTATGGCTGGCGCGTGCAATGTGAAGACGAAATAAAAAGTCACCCACCCCTGACCTAATCCTACTGGTGCCGAAACTTCGGGCATGTCCCGGGCAGGTTTGGGAGAGCCCAGAGAGCTGCGGTTAGGGGTCAGAGGCAAATCCGTCCCGGGCGTCTGGCTTTTTGGCTGCAACACAGGAGGAGCAGTTGTTGGGGGGGAGGCTGTTTATGGGGTGGTGGAATGATTGCTCTTTGTAGCTGAGGTCCTGCGCAGCCTAGACGGTCTCAGCCAGCTTACCTGTTCTGTGTGATCACTTGACCTGGTGCTTTTGCCTTTGGTCTACACACTGTGGCTTAGGAGACCAGCTGTGGGAGCAAAACAGACTGGGAGCGATACCAGGGGTCAAGGACGAGGAAGGACCAGAGGAAATCCGGCTTCTAGAACCAGGACCCGGGCTCCCAGGAAGGTCTTTCCTGCTGGGGCTCCTGAGCCCAGATGTCTTGTGTCATCGGACTCAAATGTACCGCCTGGGGGGCACCCTGGCATTTCTGCTTCTGTTTTTAAACACACAGTTGTGCATCGGAGATTCCGGTTTACCAGAGCAATGAGAATCTCCCTTGAAACATTTCCTTTGATATTTTTAACAACTGAAAAAAATAGTGTTATCCACGTTACATTTTTTACTTAAAATCGCACGCACTGACTCTCGGGACACAAAAAAACCTAGGGGTTGCTTTTCATTGTTATTCCCTTTTCTTGACTGGATCGGGTTTTTTTTTTTTTTTTTTTTTTTTTCTTTTTAGAGACAGAGTGGTGGGGAGAGGCAGAGAGAGAAAGAGAGAGGGAGAGAATTTTAAGCAGACTCCACACCCAACACAGAGCCCCGAGCAGGGCTCCATCTCACAACCCTGTGACTGACCGTGACCTGAGCCAAAGTTAAGAGTCGAGGGTTTAACCGACAGAGCCACCACAGTGCCCCATTGATTGGATTAGTTTTATGAACCTGTTTGGTGCAAAGGGCAGGCTACTAATGCTTATGTAGGTGAGATAATTTCTGTGACTTGATACTGTACCCTACTTGACTGTTTGGCATCTTTCCATCTTAGTTACTCTACAGTTTTCTTCCTGCATTTTGAACCTTTTTTAAAAACAGCAAAATATGGGGCACCTGGGTGGCTCAGTGGGTTAAGCCTCTGCCTTCGGCTCAGGTCATGATCTCAGGGTCCTGGGATCGAGCCCCGCATCAGGCTTTCTGCTCAGCAAGGAGCCTGCTTCCCCCTCTCTCTCCGCCTGCCTCTCTGCCTACTTGAGATCTCTCTCTGTCTGTCAAATAAATAAATAAATAAATAAATAAATAAATAAATAAATAAATCTTAAAAAAAAAAAAAGGCAAAGTATTTGAACCCTGAAATGGATGCGTGACGAAATAGATCATCGTAGTCTGTATTTCATTGATTTCTGCTCTGCTTTTCATTGTTTCTTTTCTTCTGCTAACTTTGGGCTTGGGTGGTTCTATTTCCAGCTCCTTGAGATGTCAAGTTAGGTAGCTCATTTGAGATCTTTCTTTGCTCTTAATGTAGACACTCACTGCTCTAAACTGAACTCTTAAAACTGCTTTAAGAGCAGGTTGTTTAATTTCTCCATATTTATGATGTTTCCAGTTTTCCCCATCTCATTGATTGCTGGTTTCATACCATTTGGTTGGAAAAGATAACTTGACATGGTTTCGCTCTTCTTAAGTTTGTCGCAGACCAGCACGTGATATGTCCTGGGGAACATTCTGCCTGTGCTGGAGATGAATGTTTATTTCTGCTACTCTGGATAGAATGGTCTGTGTGTGTCTTTGAGGTCCATCTGGTCTAAAGGATTGTCAAAGTCAGTATTTCCTTACTGATCTTCTATCTGGACGATCTCTTATTTTAGATGAATGGGAATAATTTAGTGACGTTTGGTGAGGCCTTACCTTGTGCCGGATGTTACCGCGTGTAGTCTGGATATTTTATTAATATGATGACTGTTACTGGGTAGATCCCATCACTTTTTGCCTTCTAGAGGTCAGGAAACAGAGGCCCAGAAAGGTGAAGTGACTTGTCCAAGGTCACACAGCCATCCCAGTGGTAGATTCTGGGCTGTGCAGAATCCCGGTCCAGCCACCTCCAGCATGCCAGCCCCTCCCCACCAACCCCACTGTTGGGTTCTCAGAATTACCCCTGTATGATTCCATCAGTGGCTCCGAGATTGTGGTGATCGAAAGACTGCTCCATGGGATGGGACACGTTTGATCCTGGTCTTGGACCTTTTGTTAGAGAGCTGGGCAACATATCAGCATATGGTTGGAAAAATAAATTTTTCAAGGTAGTTCTAGACCTTTGTGAGTCTGTTGGTCTATATGGAAACACTAAACCACTTGTGTGTTTGCTCAACTTCTCTCTCTCCCTCTCTTTTTTTTACAAAAGTAATCTGATGACAGAATCCATCTTCCTGAGCGTAGCAGAAATCCTGGCCGTTTGCTTGGTTTTTTCCCCACCCTTTAAATATGAACAATAACTATGGGGAAGAAAAATCTTAACTATGAAGTGGTCCAAATCAGCAAGTTTCCTCCTAAACTGTTGTATGGGAAAGCCAAAATGGTGTTGGACAAACAGTCGGAAGGCTGCTCGCTGCTCGTGGCAATTGGGGCTGGGTGAGCTCGGGGCCGTGTCTGATCTATGCTCCCATCATCACACAGTCCTGGGCCCCATTTGCTTTGAATTGAAGTGAGGCAACGGTCAGTTCGTCTTCCTGTGGCTGGTTTTCATCTCAGATGACTTCCTCAATATTTTGATGCGTATAAGAATCCGCTGAACACCTGCTTGCTCCTCCTGAGCCTGGCTGAGTCACTGCCAACGTCCTGATTTCTCCCTCTGTTCTGTGTATGCACCTTTTCCTTCCCCCCTCGCTCCCTCCTTCCCTTCCTTCTTTCTTTCTTTTAGATTTTATTTATTTGAGAGAGAGACAGAGCGAGCAGGGGGGAGGAGCAGAGGGAGAGGGAAAAGCAGACTCCCCCCTGAGCAGGGACCCCCCCCCCCATGATGCCGGGGCTCGATCCCAGGACCCTGAGATCACGACCAGAGCTGAAGACAATTTCACCAACTGAGCCCCCCAGGCGCCCCCATGTGTGCACCTCTTGACTGACTTGAGGTATGCTGATACTGCCCATTAGGGCACAGCCTAATTGTCACCCCAAAGCACGGTTCTGTCTGTCTTCTTATTATTTTATTAATCACCATCATCTAATTGCTTGACTGGCAGCCGGTCATCTTGGGTGCCAAGCCCTTTACTCTAGTGGTCAGGTCGTTGCTACATAAGACGTGTCTGGTGATGTGAATTTCCTTTGGTTCCAGCCAGAGAGAATCAGACTCCAAAGGTTGCTAGAGTGAGAAGGTATCTGGGAGATAAAGATTGTCTTGCTTACAAAGGAACCGCCATGCCTCGCTCAATGTTCAGCTAAAAGACAAGAACCCAGGGCTTCTAATTCCACGGTACCAATCTGGAGAATACAATTAAGGAGCAATTCCATGCTCCAGAAGATAAAAATTTGGTTTGGGAGGCTTGGCCACCGTGACAAAAACATTCTGGATAATGGAACAAGTTAGAGCATTCTGTTTAGCTCCTTCCAGAATTGGTGATTAAATGCACTGAATTGAAGTGAGTCAATGGTCAATTCGTCTTCCAGTGGCTGGTTTTCATCTCAGATGACTTCCTCAATATTTTGATGCGTATAGATTTGGGGACCCAGCTAGCATGATTGGCCTCATGAGTAATTTGCGTTTTATGGCTATTGCCTGCTTGGTAAAGATTAGTAAGGGAAATCCCAGTACATACAGGAAGAAGTTTGCTTTTTCTTTCTTTCTTTTTTTTTTTTTCTTTTCAAAGTTTGCTTTTTCTCTCTTGAGTATTCAGAGTAGGAAGTAATCAATCAAATTATGGGAATAAAATTCCTTTACCCTTTTTCAGGGTTCTTACTTGGATTAGATCTCTCCTTTCGATAGGCAATATCAAAGTTGCCAGGCTGGTTTGAAGGACAAAGTCAAAAAGGATAGATGTGTTTGATACGGTCATAAATCTTTGTAGATTCTTACAAAGTTCATGTAGTTAAAACAAAACAAAAAAAAGATTAAGCTGTAACCAAAGCTAATTGAGTGCCTCATCACCTCTCTAAACCAGAGCCTCGTGTGTTCTAACGTGATAGTTTAAAAGGTTCTGGCTCTAGGAAAATGCTGCAGAGATGACATTATTTCATTTCTCAAACAAAGCTTTTGAGTAAACAAAATCTGGCATCTGTTTCTTTTTTTTCTTTTTTTTTTTAATTTCCTGGTGGACTCTAATTATTCTTGTCATTCTTTCATCATACGTTGTGGGTTTTTCTTCTTTCTTTCTTTTTTTTTATAAGAAGTAAAAGCTACTTGTTTTTCTTTCTAATGAGATCTCACTCTTTCTTCTTGGTGTGGGAGGATTTGGGATTACAAAAGTATCTGTTAAAAAAAGCTGTCCCTGAAGCCAGAGGGATACTAGAATCCCCTGCTGGGGTTTAATGATGGAAACAAAACAAATGGGGTCTGTTTTATATTTATCTTGGGGGGGAAGTCATGGGGCGCTAATGCCAGTGATGAAAATTCTTGGGATTTTCAGGTGCATTTGCCCTGTGGCAGAGGGTGGCGAGTTGGCAGCGAGCAGGGGAGAAATCACTTCTTAACTCCAGCTGATGGTCACCAAGTAAGAAAGTAGACTCATTATTTCCATGCCCTCTGGTTTTTTGAAATAATCTCGGGATACTGGCTTTTTAAGAAACATAACTGAGAAATAACATAATAATCATGAAAAACCCAAAGCAATGCTGAAAACAAAATTCTACATGGCGGGAGCTGATCAGTCTCATCGGAAGGTGAATGGCAGCTACTCTATAACCTTTGGTCGGTGGTGAAGACCAGAGGTAGACAGGCAAAAACTGGGGTTAAACCAAGAGATTTCTAAACTGTGAATCAAAAGACATGAATAATAATAAAATCCATTGTTGTTTTTTAGTTTTATTTTATTTTTTTTTAAGACTTTATATATTTATTTGACGGAGACACAGCGAGAGAGGGAACGCAAGCAGGGGGAGTCGGAAAGGGAGAAGCAGGCCTCCCGCAGAGCAGGGAGCCCGATGCAGGAGGACTCGATCCCAGGACCCCAACCAATGGGATCATGACCTGAGCCGAAGGTAGATGCCAAACAACTGAGCCACCCAGGCGCCCCCATTGTTAATTTTTTAAATGAAAGGCACTAAGATAGGATGAAATATGAGTGTTGATCCCATGTAGTAAGCAAGACAAGGATTATCTTGACAAAGTTGGTTCCGATATTTACATAGGCCTAGATGAGTGGGTGCAGAGACTGTTAGTTGTAAAATGTCCTTGCTACAGTGGCTCTCGATGGGGAAAAAAAAGTTTTGAAAGACGCTGGCTATTGTGAACAGAAGTCCTGTTTGAGAAATCCAAAATGAATGTGCTTCCCGGTCTCTCGAGAAACTGAATGGGAGTCTCACTCCGTGCTGTGGAATCATCACCTTAGTCTTTTTCAACCTTGTATCTCCAGGGCGTGAAGCTCTTATCTGCCTTGTAAGAGATTCACTGTTAGTTTAATGAAAAACTGACCCTTGGGTCCGAGGTCAGCATTTTCTTTCTGGAAAGGGCCAGATAGTAAATATTTTAAACTTCCCGGGTCAGATGGTCTCAACCTTTGAACTATGCTTCGGTCGCAGAAAAGCAGCCTTAGTTAGTATGTAAATGAACAGGCGAGGCTGTGTTCCAATAAAACTTTATTTACCAAGACAGACCTTTGGCTCACTGCCAGTCGTTTGCAGCCTTCTGAGGTGGGTGGAAAGGCTTTGAGCAGTAACAGGTTGAATTCCCTTTCTTTACTTAATCTTGTTGCTCACAGATGAGTAGCCTCCACTGACATTCATGGCTGGGGTGCATGCATGGTGTGGAAGCAACCTTGCACTTGAGATCCAACCCAGACGTAGTAGAGCTCCTTGCGGGTCGTGGGAGAATAGAATAGTTCACCCCAGATCTGCAGAGCAGTGACCTGTGGGAACTTTGGTGAGATCTGCAGATTTATTTAAGATGGTGGCATTACCCATAAAGGTGATTGATTATAGCTCAACTACACATGTTCTATTTTGGAAGAGAGAACACATGAACAAAAATCAAAGGGAGCCTTGGATCGTTTTCCTAAAAAGCTTAAGAATCCGTTCTGATGTTTCCTTGACTTTGTGCTTGAGTGCGTTTTTGGTTGATAGATCTACCCCCGCATTTCTATTTTCTCTTTTGCCTTCTGAGTGCCCAGGGCTTGGGGCAAAAAAGCCTTTGGAGGGATGACACAAGGAGGTCTTACTTCCTTAGCTGATCTCCGTTAGGAGAAAGCATCCCGCCATGTGGTTGAATTCAACATTGTCTTTGCAGATGCGGGGTGAAACATCGCGTCTGGAACCAAGCATGGGGAAAGAGTTGTGAGGATTAGTCATTGGCGTGTTTGAGGAGATGGACTTTCTTCTAGATCAGCACTGTCTAATAGAAATATAATGGGAGGGGTGCTTGGGTGGCTCAGTCAATTAAGCGTCTGACGCTTGACCTCAACTCAGGTCTTAATCTCAGGGTCACGAGTTCAGGCCCCACTTTGGGCTCCATGCTGGGTGTGGAGTCTATTTAAAAAAATACATAATATATGTATGTTAATATTTTATTTAATTATTATTAATCATTATCAAATCAATTATCTAATTATAAATGATTACTATCAATGATCATTAAATTATTTATGATTCATATAAATACTTAATAATTATATATTATATATAATATTATATATATATGTATATACACATACATATATATAAAAATGGGAACCACGTTGGCCATATTAAATTTTCTAGGGGCCACCTTATAAGTAAGACTGAAGAGGTGAAATTCATTTCACTAATCGTTTGACTGAAAGCCAAGGCATCTGAAATATAACTTCAACAGGTAATCAAAAACAAAGCATTCTGGATGAAACATTTTACATTTTTCCTGCAGAGTCTTCCAGATCTACTGTGTGTCTGATGCTTGCAGCACATCTTCATTGGGGCAAGCCACTGTCACGGGTCCCAAAGCCCCCTGAGGCCAGTGGCCGCCATATTGGACACAGAGGACTGGTTCCACAGGTCGCCTCTGGTTTTGCTGTGGACACCTAATCCCAGGTGGCGTAAGAAAAGGGGGAAGATGCAGATGAAGCTGGGTGGCTGTCTGAGAATCCAGAGGACAGAATGATGGAGGCTTGATCTGCAGCTGGGCAGTGGGTGTGGGAAATGGGAGAAAGATTTGCCAGAAATTTTAGTAGCAGGGATTATAAAACTTGGCATGGAACGCTAGGCATGAAGGAAGGAGGAGAAACTGGAGGATATTTGAAGATTTCTAGCTCAGGTGTATTCACTAGTAACTTGGGAGCCACGTAAGGCATGGCTGTTGAGGTTTTGTCAGCCATCGTGGAGCCGAGAGGTGAAAATGTGTAGCGAAACACGAGGAGTGGTGCAAAGAGAGCAGGACCAGAAAAACATGTTTATATTTTTATCCCAAAGGCATATAGTTTTTACCATTTATGCCATGCATGCGGAAAGTGTATAGAGGGAACCGTGCTGATGTCTATAATTTCCTTTGAAACACATTAAAAAAGATAAGATGAGGGGTGGATAGATAATGTGATAATACAAATACAGATTTTTTTAAAAAGGTATTTTTTTTTAAAGGTTTTATTTATTTGACAGAGAGAAACACAGCGAGAGAGGGAACACAAGCAGAGGGAATGGTAGCGGGGAAGCAGGCTTCCCGCAGAGCAGGGAGCCCGATGCGGGGCTCCATCCCAGGACTCTGGGATCATGACCCAGAAGGCAGGCGCTTAACGACTGAGCCACCCAGGTGCCCCCAAATACAGATTTTTAAGGAAAATGCGTATTTAGAGTTTGGTTGGCAGGCAGAGGCTGTTTGCTGCAGCATTCCTTCCGGTTTTTGGCGTGTTGAAAATCTTCTTAATAAAATGTTAGCAGTAGAGGGGGAGAGTTTTAAGATCAGCGGTATCAAATGCTATGAAAAGGAAAAATAGAGATTTGGGATGGAAGAGTGTTTGTCTCACCAGGTTGGAAGTGATTGGTGACCTGAGACCGGGTGGGTGGCTGTTGCTTTGAGAGACGCCAGCCAGCAGTGGGTTGATGGGTACACGGAAATGCATCGGAAGACACAAGGAAGGTAATGAACTTGGCCCCTGTGTCTGTCTCCCTCGTCCTGTCTGGACTGGAGTCTTCGTACAGGGCTTTCTGAGCGTGATGGAGAGTCATCGTGTAGATAAAACTGCCCTTTGTGAAAGGGGGTTTTTAAAACACACTTAGTGGGCTTTCGTCTGGTTGTTGTGTTTGTACACCTTGCCTTCTGCGTGTGGAGACCTCATCATGAGTTTCTTTATCAGAGGGTCTTAGCTAGGACGTCTTTTTGTTTTAAATGGATGCTTAAGGCTTTCAGCATTGATAATGGAACACAAGCCGTGTCTACAATGCCTGTTTTCTTGAAAATCTTTGTAACTCTCCAAGGCCGTCCCGCACCAGCCTATTCTAAACTCCATTGCAGGTGTGGAAGGGAAAATGAACTTGCTTTCCGAGCCTTCAGTCTTTTGCACACTCGCTGGAAAGTTCCATGAGGGAACCGAGAAATTCAACTGCTTTGTGTTTCCTTGCTTTCTCATCAATGCTAATTTTTTTTTTTTTTTTTTAAGTTTCAGCCCTTGAATAGTCTTCCCCATCAATGACATCATCTCATTTCTTCACTGGGCACCCCAGGTAACAGACATCTGGTGTCCTGCTTCTGATACTGTCTGCACGGTCACCTGATTCTTCTCTAAGCCAGGAGTTTCCAGGAACTTTCCCGAGACCCTCAATTTACTGCCTTTTCAGTTTCCCCCATGACTTTGTCCACTGGATCTTGAGAAACATGGCCCCCTTTTTCTGGATACTGAATGGCTACACTGTCTTCATAGGAATTTCAGTCATCTGCCTCTACCAAATTAACAAATGACAGGATCTCAAGAACTTGTCATCTGCGTATATGTTATCAAAGCCCGTGCCTGGGGTTACTCTATGGCAATGCTAGTTTAAACCTAGCGTTTGGAAAGACAGATGGTATTTCAAATAGGGTTTCTTATAATAGATGGCTGATTTCTCAGGGAGAGGAAACATGAAGATTACTAACCAAACGATACAATGTATAAACTACGCTCTGCAAATGCAAAAAAGGGTGGTTACGAAATGCTTAGAAATGCACAGGGCATTAAACGTCTCATTCCCCCTGCAGCCCCTTGATTGTGTAGCAAACTGCATCAGATGGATAGATTGTAGTTTAGCTCTATTTTTAAAAGCATGCTTACCCTTCATTTATAAAACAACAACAACTACAAAAAACCCCAAATAATAGTTCATTTAAAGGTTGGGTGGAAATCATTTCCCTTTGAAACAGGAAGCTCTTAAAAAATGGAAAGTAATTAGCTATGGAAGCAATTTCGGTATCTTGATTTGGACGTCTGACTTACCTGTGCCTGTCATCAGAATGTTGTAGAATATGCTAGCTCCGAGTTGAAGGCTTGGGCAAAATCATTTTCCTTAAAAACAAAGTGCATTTTCTTCCTCCCCAAGGCCTCTAAAAATCTGAACTATTGAACTCAGAGTTGAGTAATGATGTCCGATACTTTGCCAAATGAGTCGCTTCCCTTTTTATAACATCCATCAGGAAAAAAAGGAAGTGTCTAGCAGGACAAACTGTTTCCCAGGAAGGGCCTTTTTGTGTGTTTGCTAAAGTCAAGGTAATTTTAAAATCAGAGGAAAACTTGATACTGTTCTCAGGTGACATTTAGGAAGCGAAAAGGCTAGAGTTTCTGGGTTCTCTTCTGTAGGCACAGAGAAAGCAAGACAGTAGTTAAAGGAAATTAGTGTCTTATCAGAAGAAAGCAATTTGCACGATTTCACAGCATGTGTTCATATAAAAATGACAGAGAGAAGAGATATTTCACATATTTGCGGTTGTTTAAAACACTACTTCAACAAAACAAAAAAATGTATTTTTAATTTTCTTTTTGTTTGCGAAAAATCTGAAATATTTAGACTCAGAATGGCGTGACTGGACTTTACCGTTATTATATTCAATTCTTGTTTGGAATTCATGGAGCGCGTCCTAAATCCCCACGCTCTGGGATGTGAGCTTGTTTATTCTGATGCCCAAACAAATACCTCATTACTAAGCAAAAAAGCATCCCATCATAAAATCTCATCCTTAGCAATGGAAATGACCATCGGGTCATCTAGTGCAATACTTATCTGATGGACCAAAGTTTATTTAAAGAGCTTCAGAACTGCTCTTATCAGTTTTGTAGTGCTGTTGAGATAGGGCTTCAAAACATTGATGAAACACAACTTACTTGAAGAGCAAACTATTTAGTCCGTCCCTCGCTGCTTTTGCATACGGGCTGCCACGCTGGTGCACATCTGTTTATCCTTTGTTCCTGGGACTAGGTGTTTTGAGACAGTGTGGGGTGTGTAGACAACTTTACAAACAGGATTTTATTAGCTCATATTAAAGTTGATTTGCCTATTAGCAAGATAATACAGTCAGCTCTGCTGTGAGGCTTGTTTTGAAAACAGGAACGTGTGCCAACCGAATTAATGTATTAGGAGCCCATTGTTGTATGGTGCCAATCACGTTCGCTTATGCAGATTTCTGGGCACCAGAAGCGCTGGATGAATGCAGAGAACAGCCCTCAGCTGAAGCCAGCCGTGCAAGGAATGGGCGTGCCCGCTTGCACGCACACGAGCCTCAGCTCTCCCGCAGCTACCTCCGTTCACTGTACACACACACACACACACACACACACACACACACACACAGTCACACCCACCCCGGCCTGGTGTGCTAGCAGAACACTCTGATGCTAGCACTTCACCGTGACCTTGCTAGATGCACGCTCCAGTGCCCACTGCCCCAAACAAACTTCCAGGCTTCGTCAAGGTCAAGTGTCCTATTTATTGGAGGACCTATGAATTTCCTAACCATGCAAGTGTGTAAAACTGCGCTACCATTATTATTAGGTTCGTATCTTTTTAAAAATACTGCACGGATAAAGTTGAGAGCCTAATACCTTACCTCCGTTATCCCCATGAGCCCTGTGGTTTTTACTGCGTGATTTTATATAGTGCATCGGTTTTAGGAATGCGTCTGTTGGAGTTAACAGCGGCCCTGACCGTGTGTGCTCTCACCCATTGCAGAAAATGTAGCAAAGGCACTAAAGGCTGTCCTTGTATCCAGTCTGAAGCGTTGACTCCCAAACATTTTATTCTTCACGTAGTTTTAAAAAATTGTTTAGCTAATTTGGTCCAGGACGTACGTATAATTTCTTACGATTTTATCATTTAGAAGTACAGTATAAAAAAGGAGTACAGTGTAAATATTTTCTTTTTTTAAAAAGCTTTTATTTATTTATTTAGGGGAGCGCAAGCTCTGGGGGAGAGGCAGAGGGAGAAGCAGACTCCCCGCTGAGCAAGGAGCCCGATGCAGGGCTCGATCAGAGGACCGGGAGATCATGACCTGAGCCGAAGGCAGATGCTTAACCCACTGAGCCACCCAGGTGTCCCTAAACATTTTCTGACTATATTATTAGTCCTCTTACAAATACTGCAATGACTTCTAAATCCTTCTTTAAGAACATATCATAAGGGTGCCTGGGTGGCTTGTTCTTGATTTCGGCTTAGGTCATGCTCTCAGGATCCTGGAGTTGAGCCCCACTCTTGGCTCCAGGCCCAGTGTGAAGTCTGCTTGGGATTTTCTCTTTCCCTCTCCCCCTGCCTCGATCCATGCTTGTGCTCTCTCTCAAATAAAATAACTTAAAAAGAACATATCATTCACTTGTCATTTAGCCTTCAGGTACTGTTTAATTGGGGGCTACTATAAATAGCACTCTGATGATACCTTTGTTTACAATGCTATTTGTTACATTGGGTACAAGTTGTTTAGGATGAACTTCCAGAAATAGGATCTAAAGGACAAAGGCTATGGATGTTTGATACATTTTGCTAAATTGACTTCCAAGTGATTGTTTGAAGGGATACTCCCAACAGTATTGAATAGGTAGAATGTGGTAAAGTTCCTATGTGTCCTCGATTCTCAAAGGACAGGGAGAAAATTTTCATTTAAATGGAAAAAGATGTTCAGTTATACAAATGTCTTAATTTATTTTTATAAAAAGAGACACAGTGCTGGGCATCTGGATATTTTGTTTATTTATTTTTAAAGGTTTTACTTATTTATTTGACAGAGAGAGAGAGATCACAAGTAGGCAGAGAGGCAGCCAGAGAGGGGGGGAAGCAGGCTCCCCGCTGAGCAGAGAGTCCGATGTGGGGCTCTATCCCAGGACCCTGAGATCATGACCTGAGCCGAAGACAGAGGCTTTAACCCCCCGAGCCACCCAGGTGCCCATGGGCATCTGGATATTTTAAAGCATATAGTTGTGCAGGATGGTCAATGAGTCTCCAACATATCTAATATTCAAATATTTTTCTAGGTATTTAGACATCATGTAGCTCATACATTTTGTATACTTAATGTAAATGGCAAATTTCACTACCGTAACAATGGGAAATCAATTTCTTTTTTTGCTTGCTTGGTTGTTTTTAATATTTTATTTATTTATTTGAGAGAGAGAGAGAGCAAGTGAGAAAGAGTGCATGGGCTGGGGGAAGGGGAAGCAGAGACATAGGGAGAAGCAGGCTTCCTGCTGACGAGGGATCCCAATGCAGGGCTCAATCCCTGGACCCCATATAGTTATGGGGTCCTAAAGGCATATGCTTAGCTGATTGAGCTACCCCGGCGCTCCCAATTTGTATTTTTAATACATGAACTAATTCAAATTCAAATGATTGCAAATATTTATTTATATATAAATAAATATAATTTATGCCTTGCCACCCCTGCTTGCAAATAATTATTTATATTGCTACAGTGTTAACTCGATTCTGGTATTTTACTATAACAAAACTGTGGTGGATTCTTTGTTACTAAACCTTGAATACTTACCCATGATTATTTCCTCAGAAGAAAAACGTTGGGTAAAATGGCATATACATTTTTTAAGGGTTTTGACAGAGAGGGCAAAATTAGCTTTGGGAAAAGTTATACCAAATGCTGGTACTGGTGGTACTGGTGAGAGTACGTTTGATTGGGTTCTAGGTTAACAGCCATTCTGAGAAACGCGTGAGTGTGTTTATAAAAAAAATACACACACACACACACACACCCACAGAAGCTGTTGCCAGTATTTCTTGGGATCTTTACAAGAGTCATCAGACGTGACAGTTGAATTAGCTTGTACCTGAACTTGATGTAGAGGGTGATCATACTGACTGGAATAGAAAAGCACTTTGTGGTGGAGAGGTCTGGGATCTACTCCTGGCTTTGTCATTGATTAGTGAACTCATACCAGGCACTTGACCTCCCTGGGACTGGGTTTTTTTATCTGCAAAGTAATGTCAAACTATGTGATTTCTGTTCACTCCTTTGTCTAAAATGGTACCATTCTCTGGGTATTCCTGTACTGTGCTGTATGAATATAGGGAAAGCTACTGGATTTTTCTCTCGTGACCAATACTCTCAAGCTCCCATTTTTCTTTTCTCTTAGGAGGGCACAGTTGGCTTGCCTGGTTCCCTCCACAGCCAGCCCTAAAGGTTCTTCAGGGTGGAAGACTGGGGGGAAGACATCTGAAAAATAACTCCATGGACCTATTGGAAACACAGCGCATAGTAGCTTAGAGGGTCTTGTCTGGTCCAGGATAGGCTGAATCAGGATTAAGACACCTTAGTTCCACTAATTGGGCCATTGCCCCAAACACTTGCCTGTCCTAGCATCCAGCGCTAGATACGGAAATTGTGTTAGCGGCGTTGGTCAGTTTAATGGCCAAAAAAAGAAAAACAATAAGGAAGAAAAAATTAGAGTAATGGCTTGTACTCAGAGTAGCTTACAGCATCCCTTTATCTCACATGCTGGAGAGATCTTAATTAAAATGGATGTTGTGTGCTCTTGATGGTTTTGGATACCTCCAACACTGCTGTGGTTTGAAGATACCATCTTCAAAACCTAGATGGTCTATCTATCTAGATCAAAACTATCGAGACGGTTTTGAAGGAGTGTCTTTGATACTCCGTCCTTTAAGAGATGGAGCTTGGTCCTCCTCCTCTTGAGTGTGTGCTGGGCCCCAGGAACTCACTCACAGCAACAAATTGAATATGGTGAAACTGATAGTCAAGAGACTGTGCTTTCCAACCTGGGTGTGTTCTTTGTCTCCAATGACACAGGAAGCGAGCTGCCATGTTTTGTGAGTAGCCTTCTAGAGATGCCCATGTGGCGAGGAACCAAAGCCTCCTACCAGCAGCCCCATTAATGACTTTAAAATGGATCATTCAGCATAGTCAAGTCTGTGACCTACCACAGGCCCAGCCGATAACTCACCTGCCTTCTCAAGAGATACCCTGAGCCAGAATTGCCCAGATAAGCCCCAGGAACTTCTGACCTTCAGAAAAACCACGGGAGATCATCAATATCTGTTATTCTGAGTTACTAAGTTCTGGAGTCATTCGTTACATGGAGGTTCCTAACAACCCCTCCAGCACTATTTGTGAAGCCAGGAATCTCTCCTAAGTAGGCATCAGAATTACCTAGAGAGCACATTAAAACACAGATTCCTTTGGTGAAAGAAATTGAAGAAGACACAAAGAAGTGGAAAGATGGTCTATGTTCATGGATTCAAAGAATTGATATCGTTAACATGTCCGTATTACCCAAAGCAATCTACAGATGCAGTGCAGCCCGTATCAAGTATCAATGGTATTTTTCACAGAAATAGAAGAAACAATTCTAAATTCCGTATGTAACCACAAAAGACCCTGAACCTCAATAGCCATCTTGAGAAAGAAGACCAAAGCTGAAGGCTTTCCTGCTCACTCTTTACCAGTACAGTCTCTCTCCTTTCTTACCTTTTATTGGCAGGGTCCTTGCTAATCCTTGGCATGGTCTTGCGCCATGGGAGTCACTTAGACAAATGCAGAAGGAGCTAAAATCTCTAACTGACCCATTGCATAGGCTGTCAGCTACATGGGAGGGAGTTGAAGGTTAGGAAAGGTTTTCCAGGGCACTTGGGTGGCTCAGTCGGTTAATTGTCCACACTCTTGATTTTGGCTTAAGTCTGGATCTCGGGGTCCTTAGATTGAACCCCGCGTCAAGCTCTGTGCTCAGTGGGGAGTCTTCTTGAGGTTCTCTCCCTTTCCCTCTGCTCCTTTCCCCCAACTCATGCACGCTCTCTCTCTCTCAAAAAAAAAGGGGTTTTCCCACTTTTTTCTGTGACACAGTCACCATAATTAGGAGACAGAGAGAGAGCAGGAACTTCCTGACTGGACTAGGAATCCACTGGGTGCGAACTCCTTTATTACATCTCTGTGGTGTGGCTCCTTCTTGAGAGCACACCCTCGCCTTTGATCTGAGTCAAGCAGTTCTGCTTATGTTGTCTTGCGAATTTAGCAAAGGATGAAATCAGAAGGAGAGTCTGGGAATTTCATTCCTTTTCAGCCTCAAGCACCATTACCCAACTTTTGAGCCTCCAAAAGATACCTTCTCCCTCCTGAGCACAGGAGCTTGCAATTTGGTGGGGGGATTCATTCAGGAAAGAGTCACCGCATAGGGTAGCATACGCAAGTCAGGTGATGGGGAGCAGATGGCAAATAGCAGAGAATTTCAGAGCTGAGAGAGCAGGAGAGATCCCTGTGTGGTGGGGCATTGAGGTAAAGCCTCCTGAATGAGATGAGATCATTGAAAATGGGTAGAAAGTAGATAAACAAGGAGACTTCAGGAGGAATTCCAGGGTGAGAGAGGGAGGTACACGTGGGTGCCGTTGCAGTGGGGAAGCAAGAGGATTCATTTAACTGGGTGGCTATTTTGTCTATGAAGAGGATTATGAGATAAGATGAGAAAGGCAAGAATTAGAACCTCATGGTCGGGGATCTGGAACATCAGTTGGACAGGTCTGAAATTCTCTTCTACAGAAAAAGGAAAAACTTCAGAGCAGGGTAATGATGTATGCCCTTAAATGCCTTGGGAAGATTGATAGGGCCGTGAGTGTGGACTGAGTTAATCGAAGGGGTGTTGGCTATGGGGTAGAGCTCTCACCAAGGAACTCCTTCTGTCATCGGTTTGGGAGAATCACAAGGAATTAAAAACAACTCTTCCCAAATTTTCATCCTAGTGGTATGGCAATGGGTGAAGACAAGTGAGCATAAATAAGGACTCGGCATTGTAGATGCACAGAGAGGTCCGGAGGTGAGTTCCGGGTGGAGACTTCGTCAGACAGAGGGGTCAGGCTGCAATGCAGACCTGAAAGGAAGTCAGAGGATCTGTTGGAAGTCAGGACAAATCAGGCATGGATCGCACTTAGAAGAGAGGGCGAGCAGGACGCCTTTTAAGAAGTCTTAGTGGGGCCATTGGGCTCCGGAAGGATATTTTAAAATGCGTCCAGAGAGGTCAGAGGAGATGGAGGCTCAGTGGAATGCCAGGAAGGATGGTGTTCATCTTAAATGCAGACAGGCAGGAGCTAAGAGAACCAAGAACGATAAAGATTGACTGGGTCTTGCGATTAGATGGTCAGGATGAGCAATCTGATGGGCATTCAGTATTTTGATTGAAATCCAAATGTAAGAGGAAAACCTTTAATGGAGTGGGTTGTACTCTTTCCCCGGGACCTCCTGAACTCCAGAACCCCACATAAAAATCCCCTCCTGCCCACTGGGATTGGGCTGTTAAATAGGCATGGTCTTATGAAAAGGGTCATCGCTGTTCTGTAATTCAATACATAACCTTTTAACTTACTCTTTTCACGTTCCCTATAGCCTTAACAGGACGGTGAGTTCCTCGAGTCTGTGTTTTGCTCAAAAAAATTTTTTTTTAAAAAAATAATGTTTCCTGTGGTTTCTGGCCCAGTGCCTCACACCTGGTAGGAAACCAGAAACTAGCCGAGGAATTCCTTGTCTCCTTTATTGCTGCAAAATAAGAGCTTGGGTCTGAAGATGAAGCAGGTGAAGTGACTTTAGCAGATGAAGATGACCTTAGTCACTGCTGGGCAGTGTGGACATCTCTAGGGAGCCCAGCCTTTACGAACAGAAGCCAGAGGTTCAATAACAGCCCAGTATCAGCCGTAGAGTCAAACTCACCGGGACAGCCCTCCCATCAGCGTGGCTAGCCCTTGGGTTGTCCTCAGTGTCCTAACTTGTTTTAAACCTCCACTTAACGTTTCCAAACACCTTCGCTTTCCAGTTTCCTTCGGATTAAAGTCCCACAAGAAGGAGGTCCACATGCTCATCCCTTAGGAAGGAAAGTGTACGAGGACACTGTGTCTTCTGCTCCTGAACTGGTTTTGCCTTGTGTGATGGATGGATTTGGGACAGGTCAGTTCCCCTCTTTAGGGCCCACTCTTGTCCTCCCCAGAAAGGGTTTGGCTCAGTACTTATGGATCCTATTCGGTCATCTTTAGGGACCTGGTCCCAAGAAATTCATAGAAGTCAAAAGGATGTGGGGAGAGTGTGAGGAGAACGAAGCTGAAGAGATGTGAAAATAAAAAAGTCTACCCAGAAGCATTTTGTTATTCAGGAAAACATTTTCTGGGAAGCTCTCTCTCTCTTGTTTTCTTTTTTTAAACAGCATTTTAGTATGAAAAATTGCAGTATGTAGCAAAGCTGAAAGAATTTTACGGTTTTTATGCCTTCTAAGAAGAAACCCTCCTTCTTAGCCACCCGTCTTGAGAGAAAGGATTCCCTCCCGCCTTTCATTTCCGAACTCCCCACTTCATCTGTCTACCTCTGCCCTCAACCCGTTCGTGTACCTACTCATCGCCTAGATTGTCCTTAACGTTTTACTCTACTTGTTTTATCACTTATCTTTCCACCTATTTACCCTCTACCCAGTGGGAATTCTCTCCTATTTTCGTGATCCCTCAGGTCATTGGGATCCTCGGGGCCCTGGGAAGATTAGGGAAATTTGCCAGTTAACCTCTGAGGCAAACTTGAGTTGGCAGATGGGTCACCAGCGCCATCTTGGATGTCCTCCGAGGGAGATTGTCTTTGTGCAATCTTTAGACGAGAGCGTTTGCCAGAGGAGTGCATCAACTGTGTAATGTAAAGTAGGAAAGAAAAGACACTGCGTTTTTTACAATTTGTCATTTTAATGGAGTGAAGTTCACCAAAGCAGCTGCCAGCAGAGATAGATACCTATTCTGGTATTGTTGTTACGCAGAGTATTGGGGTGAATTTTTTTTCTTCTCACAACTGTCCAGCTCACAAGAACGCTGGCTTAATTGCTTCTGGGCAGGCACACGCTAATTAGACTCATAATCAGCACTTCTCAAAGTTGCCCTCGTCCGACCTTCTTCCCCTCAGTGGTGGTGGTGGCTCTCCTCTCACAACCCATGAGTTTGTGTGGGCTGAAGTAGCAAATGTGAGCTCCCTGGGCTTGCAGTTGGCCAAGAGGAGCTTTAATAACAAAGGGACGCCTCCTGTCTCTCTCTGCTGCTTGGCGAAGAGGGGCAAATGCCTGCATCTCCGTTTCCTTTTCTGTAAACTGTGGCCAAGAATTTTTACCTTGTTCTAGTTTGAGGGTTGTTGTGATTGAAGAAAGAAAAGAAGGAAGGGAGGGAGATAGAGGAAGTTTCGGAACCCAAAAACTCCTGTAAATATATGAAAAACTTGAACTATATTGAAGTAAACATTTCAAAGCAAAAAAGTAACTGAAATGCATTAAGAAACTAGTGTGCCAGAATTAACGGATAAGTGATTATTTCCTCTTCTTGTTTCCAAAATTACTTATAATGTGAGGCTACCTTTATCATTTTAAAAAGATGGTGCATTAGGACTAAGCACACGTTCTTACCATTTCAGGACAAAAAGCAAGAAATGATCTCTATAGTAGATAGTTGAAGAAGAAAATGACCAGTCATTTATTTGGGAGAGAGATTGAAATATTAGAGAGATGAACCTTCTTTGCCTAAGAGGAGCAGTGACTGCTGATTTATGCCTTCCATATCCTAAGAACATTCCTTTACTTTTCACCCCTGCAAAAGGGAAAGTGCGTTAATCTCTCAAATGAGTTCAAAATATTTGAATGTCAAAACTTCTAGCAGATTTTATCACTTTTGAGCTATAAGAAGACTTTTGTGAGGTGAGGCTAACCGTTGGGTAAGGGGCTAACTGCTATCTTCTGCCCTGAGCTACTTTCCAAGCAGGATTAGTGGTGACTCCCAGAATAGAATTTCCAGTCTACCCATCTAGGACACAGTGTATGTGAGCAGGAAGGTGGGAGGAGTGTGGAATGACTAAAGATCCAGTTCAGATTTCTAGAACACACAATGCAAAAACCAAGGAGGTCACAAGGGAGGTCATTGAGATTCTTTGGGTGTGTAGGAATCAGAAGTTCCATTTTTACCTTTTTCCCCCACTCCCATTTCCAAGGGATCGAATTTCCATCTGAATTTTACTTTCGGTCTTGTCTTCTGCATTAAAGTTTTAGAAGCTGAGAGCCATGAAAAACGAATGTCTTAAAAATCGTGAATGGTTATAGAGGGAGCTAGAAATTGCCGGAGCGGGCAAGGCACAGCTTGGGAACATGAGCAGTGAATCCTCTGATTCATTCCTGTATCATCTCAGAATATTGGGCTTTGTGCACGGAGTTGCTAGACGCTTCGCTTCTCCGCTCCTGAGATGCAAGACAAATATAACCTCATCATTAAAACCTTTGACTGTCTCAGAAACACTTCCGGTGATGAGATGGACAGAACGGAGGAAAGATGCGGTCTACTTCCTGCCTCCCTCTGACTATTAACAATAAACACACAGGAATGTTGCATAAAATACAACAAGAACCACAATAAAAGCAAGTACACCCAGTCAAAGTGTAAAGAAAGGGAATTTTGCAAGAATAGTAAGGAGAGTCCCGGGTTGCAGGAACTCACAGAGGATAAGCAGGAAAAAGGACTTGGAGGCAGAAGGCTGGGGTTCTGGGATTTGACCTTGCTTTGCCAGGGGATACAAATTTTGCCCCACACATAAAATCAAATGCTTTGACAACTCCGTGCTCTTTGACCCCATGGCTCACCTCCCACCTCAGACAAAAGTCCTGATGAATCTTTCCCTCTCTATAAGATTTTGGACAAAAGAAAGAAAAAATTCACCCACAAGGAATTAAAACCGCAGGTAATAAGAGTTGTATATTTGCATGTGGTCTAAGTTTATACATCCTGTAAGGTGGGAGAACCACAAGCCGAGAAATCAACTGAAGAACGGGACTCAGGACCATGGAAACACCCCCTCACCCCCCAACATTCACACGCACACGCACGCACACACATACTGTCCCCATATCTTCGGCAGAAAAAGAACTGAAACTCCTGGATGATTTTCATAACTTGGTTCCCCTGGTTCCATTACTTCCCCCAGATGAACAATCATGATTGAAGATGAGAGCCCGTTAGCAATTTCAGGCTCTTGAGGAAAGATATCAACCACGAGGGAGAGGCTGTAGCCCTAACAAATACTCTGGGGCGCCCGGGTGGCCCAGTTGGTTGATTATCTGCCTTTGACTCAGGTCATGATCCCAAAGTCCTTGGATCAAGTTCCCCACTGGGCTCCCCGCTCAGCGGGGAGTCTGCTTCTCCCTCTGCCTGTCTCCCCTGCTCATGCGTGCACATGCTGTCTCTTTCACAAAATAAATAAAATCTTTAAAAGATCCAATACAGTAAAAGATACAAATACACTTATTTCAAATTATTCAAATTTTTCCATCATGAAAGAGCCGACAGCACAAAGAAGATTGGAAAACGAACCAGAGAGAATATGAAATAAAAAGTAGACATGACGTTAACAACTCAATGGATAAGATAAACTGCAGATTAAAAGAGCAGAAAAACACAGTAATAATAAAAGGTCGATCTGGTCAGTTTTCCAAACAGGAGAGCCAGACAGCTGAAAAATAGGAATGACTGAAAGAGTTGATAAAATTATCAAAGAGATAAGGAGATAGAAACTAAAAACGGGTGGTTTAGAGCCACGAAGAATAGGCTACATAAGACTAAGATCCATTTAATAGGATTTCCAAAGAATGGAACACAGAGAATGTGGACAGAGCATCAACTACACACAGCCATTGACTGAGACCACTACTGGATGACATGCTTTAGCAAGAAAAACTTGTATCTGGGAGGGAAATGTGGTGTCTTGACAGCAGTGTTAAGGCAAGAAATTGTTAAATGTGGTAGTTCATCTAAATGAGCCATGAATATAAAATTAACAAAGGGAATAAATTGTTTGGATTATTAGTGAGAATGAAAGAAAGGTGAAGTGAGAGTCAGCATCAGGGCATTTTAAAGTCT
>CM053619.1:4327328-4362331 GCA_028646535.1 Procyon lotor
GGGACGTGAGCAGGGAGCAGAGCATGAGCAGGAACTTGCGGAAGATGCTGCGGGACAGCGGCTCGGCGGAGGTGGGGTGGGCGCCGGCGGGGCCCGGAGGGGCCATCCTAGCCGTTGGCGACGTCGGGCCGCGCGCGGGCCATGCTAGGCCGGGACTCGGCCGGGTGCCGCGACCTCCTGCGGGGGGCCCCGCATCGCCCGGGCGTCCCTGCGGCCGTGCGGGCCGCCCGGGGGACCCCGAGCCCCGGGCGCCCAGCGCGGGATCCCTGCCTCCGGTCGAGGGGGCGGGAGGGGGTCGTGGTGCGGTGCTTAAGAAACCATCGTCTTAGACTTGCCCGAGTCCCGAGCCTGGGGGTCGCGCTCAGCGCCCGGGTCCTCTGAGAGTCGCCGGAACAGGGTCCTGGCGGCGGCGGCGGCGGAGGCGTGCGTCCCAGCGCCCGCCCGGAGCGGCCTCTCGGCGTGGATCCCGGCTCAGCGATCGTGCATCCCTCGCTCGGTCCCGGGGAGGGGATCCGAGGCTCCCGGGCGGCGGAGCTCCGTGCGCAGCAGACAGCAGCGAGCGACAGTGCCTTCCTCCGTGCCCGCGGCCGCCCGGACGCGCCCTCTGCCCCCCGCTGCGAGGTCCCACCGACTCTCTCTGCCCCGGCGGGAACCAGAGGCCCGCGGCGGGCGGTGCGCCCCTCTTCGCGCGCGCGCTGCTGCTCCAAACTGCCTTCGGTCCCCACCTGGGAGCGGCGCGCCGGAGCCGGGCTGCGCGGGACCTGTCAGCGGCCGCGCCACTGCTCCCGCAGACGCTCCCCCGTCGCCCCCGGGCCGTCGCCGCCGCCACACGTGGGGCGAGGAGGGCAGCAAACTTGGCGGTGACGTCAACGGCCCGGGCCGCACCAGCCCCCGGACGGGCGCAGCCGAGCGGACGGGGTGGGATGGAGAAAAGGTGGCGCGGACCCCGCAGCGTCGGCCCAATGACATGGGAGAGGGCGGGGGCGACCCGGGCGACGCCCCTTCCCCCACTCAGCCCGCCCCGCCCCGCCGCTGCCTCGCCCCCTTTCCGGCGAGCGGGGGGTCTGCGGGGGCTCCCGGGTAGTCTGACTGACAGCTAGGGCCGGCCGGATCCCCGAGGGCCTGACTTCCACCCGAGCCACCCCGCGGCCTCGGCTCAGCCCGGACTCCCTCGGAGTCCCTGTTCCCGCCTCTGTCGCTCCATCCTCCCCCCCTGCCCCGCCCCCTGCCACCTCCCCGGCCCTTTGGAAGTTTTGTTGGCTGCGCTCGCCAGTACCCCCGGCACGCCACGCCCCCGTTTGGGGCGCACTGAATTCCTCCCCGCCGCTCCGACCTGCACCTACTCCACTGTCCGCTGCGGGCGGGGGAGGCAAGACTTTCCGTCCCTCGGCAGTATTTTATTTTGTCTTTCCTTGTGCCCGTCTTGCCTTGTATTAGTTTAGGGTGATCGAGAGTTCCCCGGGACCGAGAAAGGAACAGCCTCTTAGGAAACGAACCAATAAACGAATCAGGGAGAGAAATGAAGAGTGTTAGAAAAAAATCAGCTCCGACTTCACATCCATATGCCTTTTGATGAAGGAATTGGTTTATGTTGCTTGTACTAGCGTGTGTGTTTGTAGGTGTGTGTGTGTGTGCGCGCGCGTCTGCGCACGCGTCTGGTTAAAGGAGTTAAATATCCTTTCCTAAACAGCGGTTTCCTCTTTCTCTTGCCTCCCTTGACCCTATATCCTCTTCACGCGCTCCTCTGAGGATAAGTCAGGAAGGGATACAAATCACCTTGCTGTTTAATGGAGGGAGGTGGCCCGTGGACCCCGCATGGGGTGGTTTTTTATTCCGTTTCGATTTGTTGCTGATTTCTTAGCTTCCTTGTCTCAGCAGGACGCCCGGCAATGTGGGCGGTAGCCTGACCGCTGGGCACCAACCCGTGTAAGTTACACTGGCAGCTTTCTGGGCCCAGTGTAGATGCTGACCAGGCGTGCCCCCCTCTCCGCCCCCCCCAAGCAGGCACCGAGTCCTGGGCCTCACAGGGAATTAAGCTGCCCGCTGCTGGGGCTTCCCAACCTTCTCGCCTGCCTGCCTTCCTGCGCTCTGTGCTCTATTTGACCATGGAAGTGGAAGTCAGGGGAGTCCTCCTGACCCTTCAAAGAACGTCTAGTGGTTCTAACTCTGTGCGTGGGTGGAGCTGGTGTATTTGTGCCTTTGCTAGACGTGGTTTTATGTTTACGAAGTACCAATCGCAGCTTATTCTACAAAGCAACCGAGCGCTTATTAGCTTCTGATGCCTTAAAGCAATGAGCTTTTACAAGGATGGACAGGGAGGCCCGCCAAGGTCTGCTGTCTCTTTGTGTCCTAAATTGGATATCGACAAACCAGTTCTTTGTTAAGACTGGCTTGAGCTTTAATATAGTTTGAAGTTTTTCTCTAGCTATTTCAGTCTGATTTGCAGAAGGAAGACATAAAAACAGAGACCATTTTAAAGTGGGGCTGAGAGCCTATACAGTCTCGTAAGTGCCAACAAACATGCCTTGGTTTCCTCCTTGGAAAAACGATGGTCTCCACATTCCCTTCCAGCTCCAACAGGATAGGAGATCATGCATTTGTGCTTTCTCATTTCAAACAGGTATTTTCTTTACCGGAGCGTTGAAGACCTACACTATTGAGGAGACGCGGTTTTAGAATCACGCACAATGTCTAGGGCAGCTCTGTACATCCCAAATAAATTCTGAGCCACAAATACAAGCCTTAATTCAACTTTGAAATTTCTAGCAGCCACCTTGAAAAAGGTTAAAAAAAAGAATCAGGTGAAATCAAGGTTAATAACATTTCCTGCATATCTAAAAATGTGACTTTAACATGTAGTCACTATAAAAATGATCGAGATCAGTTAATGTTCTTTCTTTTCGTATCAAGGCTTCAAAATCTTGTATTTTACCTTCAAAACACATCTTTATTGGGACTGGCCACATTTCAGATTCTTGGTATCCACAGGTGGCTAATGGCTGCCATGCTGGGCAATATCAATGGGGATGTTATTTTTGGTGAAAGGGGTGTATCTGTCAGCGTCTAAACAGAAAAAGCATGTTCAAATTAGGATAACTCATGGGGGGCGTATTTACAAAAGAAGTACAATGTCTCAGGGAAAGAATCAGGGAAAGAAAGATTCTGGACGAAACAGCAGGGGAGAAGTATGTGGCATTACGTCTGATCATGAGAAAAACATGGAGAAGACCGATTAAAGTCTCTGGATAACATTCCTGGGACTCATACTCCATAGCTCGTTAGAAAAGGCATTGTCTTTGATCCACTCAGATGCATTTATTAGAATGGAAAACAATGCCAGCTAATCATTATTAAATGGGCGCTTTCCAAGAAGAACAATGGATAAATACCAAGGAGCACAATGGACTTTGTTGCAATTTCTTCGTCTCCTTTTCTCCCATCCTTCCCTGTTAGAGGGCATAGCCACTCATTAAAAATGATAGGGTTCTGCTAGGAAAAGCTCTTGTTAGCATAGAAGCTGGTCTTGTATTCAGGGGTGAGTAAGTGAGGTTGATGTTTGGTGACTTTCAGCTTCCTTCTTCTCTGTCCCTAGTTACCCACCCCAGCTCCCGTCTCCAGGATGCTGAAAGCCTCCAGGATGAAGTTTGCCTGTGACACGTGTGAGGTCCTGGGAAGGACCAGAAAGCACCTCTGACAATTCAGACCAGAGATAGGAAGGCAGGGGTCACCTACAATGTTTGTCTGCTCTTTTTTCTAAAACCAGCACCTGGGTTGTCCCCCAGGCAAAAAGTCCTTCTTAACACTCGTGCCATAAAAATCGCAGCACAGCTAAATTCACCCCTTGACTTTCTTGATGTCAGAGTAATCTGTCTTCCAGTCTGGGTAACACCTGGTTTTCCAAAATGCAACTAAATAAGCCAGAGCCGGAGGTTCAAGGACAGGACTTGGCTGGGATTCCTGGAAATCTGTGCCCTTGCCCTGGTGGGGGGTGCGGGGGGAGCAGGAGATAAGCTGGAACTGCGGGCCGCCATACTTTATTCTGGGAAGGAGGAACCTGCCTGAGGAGGAAGTCAACACAGGAATGCAAAGGTGAGCCAGGGAGAGAGGTCAGTTCCGGGAAACTTGGTCTGAGACCCTGATTCCTCTCCCCACTGGAGTGAATTCTGCTATGTCCAATGTTCTTTGAGATTTTAGACAGCGTGTCTTGTCTCAAGAGCATCAGATCTCGTTTCCTATTCGACCCTGTGGAATTTCTTGCCACGTGACCAGACGATCCCACCGGTGATCTTATTAATGACCCCAGCCTGTACCGAATGTGCTCGTCAGGTGAGACGTACCAGGTGTCAGATTGTCCTTGATCTTCTGCCCCCACACACCAGCCAGGCCTGAACTGGTCACCACTTAGCCTGATTCCAAAAAATGTTGCTCAGACACAGTAAGGTAATCTGGATATCTTAAGTCATCTTTGTATTTACCTGATGAGAACTTTGATACATGACTTTTTTTTTTTTACTATGATATAGGAAGGTTTGCTTTTGAAACCCAATAATCAATGACTCTCATGCAACAAATATACCTATTGTTCTGACTTATATGTGCCCATCATTTCAATATAGGTTTTAAAAGCTTTATCATTCACGAATGGAAACCTTTTGCTTCTCAGAACTGATTTCAATCACAACAATATGAAGAGAATAGAAGGTTGATACATCCTTGCTTGGGACATAAGCTACCTGGTCCCGCATACTTGGACTCATTTCTAATCAAAACAGACAAAAACGATGAGACAAAAAAAAAAAAAAAAAGAAGGTTCAGGATCTTCAGACCTCAAATTCAAGTGCCCGATTTCTTGTTCTCAGCCTTAGGACTCATAAAGGTAGCATTTTAGAAAATGACTTTAAGGACCGAATGCTGGGTAAGGTAGAAAAGCCTGAAGCAGACAATCCAGTGAGAAAAGCTGTAATCAAATAAATACTAGCCATAAAATCATAGACTCCCAAAATGCAGTGTCGGTAGGGAGTACGACGAGGAAGAGAAAATCTAAAGGGTCTCATAAAGCAAGGAACGTGATAGTGTAGAGGCAGTAGATGAAGGAGAAATGGAAGTCAGAATCCTTTCCAAGTATCGCCATGGAATTGGTCCTTCCATGGCTGGTCTTGTGTGTGTTTGCCGGTTGGCCTTTCTATCAATGCAGTCATGCAGGCTGGTTTCTGGCTCTCAACTGACCTGGAGCTGTGCCAACAGGACTGGAGAGATGGGGTGGGGTGGGTAGCGGTCAAAGGGACAAGCCAGAATGAAGGAGTCAAGTCCCATTCAGAATCGAAAATTCTCAGCAAACGATGAGGCGGGCTTGCAAGGAGATCACAGGGACTCTCGATTGTCCTCTCCATCAGATGCGGTCCTCACTCATCTCACACTGGAAATGGAAAACCATTTTTCCCCATCGCAAGTGAGACGATAACTAACAATTTATGATTTCCAAGCTGTGAGTTACTGAGAATTCAAATCAAAGAGAGGGATGACCAGGAATTCCCAAAGTAAGGAGAATTTAGAAGGCCCTTGTTAAAGAAGAAGTATGAGTTTCGCAGCTGGACAGAACCACGGTGGTTGTTCCAGATTGAGAAACAAACACAAAAATTATTACAGGGCAATATGAAGAAGTCTTGAGGTTCCCTGTTAAATATAGCATATTATAGTCTCTGAGATGACTTTTCAGTAAAGACAGATCTTGCTTAATCCCACGTTTTCAAGACTTTATGGACCATCGATTCCTTTTACCCATGTCGTATTTAGTGACATTCATTGTTCCGAGGAACACCGATCCGGAAATATAATCCTAAACTGTACAGAGCTTGCTATTGTTAGGAATCTCAGAGGACACATGTTTTGTGAACCTACTGGGGTCTCAGCGGCCTATAGTGAGGGTTTGGTTTACTTCGAGACCAGGTGGAGGACCTTTCACCAAGTATCTGGGAATTTCCTTTGTTCTGTAATTTCTCCAGGGACCCACCGTCCCCAAGGGATGGGGTTTTATCTAAGGACTTGACAAATGGTAATTTTCATGAATTATTGATTTGGCCAAAAATAACGGGGAAGATTGATCATTACATAAAGATTTCTCCGAGCTGTTTCTCTCCCAGATGGAAAGAAAGGGGTGCAGGTCTCAAAGTACACCCCTATCAAAAACTGAATTAGCATGCAAAAGAGTCAAGAGACATTTCTGCTGCAAGCTGACCGTCCCGGTAAAGCATCAGAAGAAACAACTGTTTGTTGAAAAACAGCACCTATTTAAATAAATGACATAGAGCTAAAAAAACGTTGGCTCATGGAGGGTTATGTGATTATTTTATTCATCCTGTTTCTTCTATCAACACGGAAGAGACTGAGTCCATAATTTTTTTTTGTTTGATTGTAATACCAGTGCTTTTTTTTTATTTTAAAGATAACATTCACTTTTCGTAGCAGATAAAAATGAAGTTAATCGTTTGAGTGAACTTGAGAAGGATGTAGGATATAAATAATACTCCTGAAACATAAGAGGGGTCTGGGTGAGTTTCCCTGGTTCCTCACCTGTGTAAGAAATTGAAATTTTTTCTTTGCATTCTAAGGGAGGAGGATAAATCAGAGCGAAAATAAGAGAGTGACGTGCTGGGGCTTTCTGAGCAAGAGTCAATGTCCCGTCCCTTCTACTCCAAGGTGTCCATTCAGCAGGTCCTGGAGGTGAGACGTGTACTGAGCCTGAGAATCTGAGAGCAAAGGAGGATTCAAAAGGACTGTGGTCCTCCTTTTCACAAAGCACCCGCAACAACTCTTTAGGGCTCCCTCGAAGCTCTAGAGGCTTGGAGAAGGACCCAGAATGACTGAGAGGGAGCAGGGTCTGGAGGGGGGAGTGAAATCTGGAGGAGGCTGGCCGTCTAGAACAAGGCATAAAACATGACCTTGACGGGAGGGACTAGTGACCGGTAGGGCAAAAGGGCGGCTCATCAGTTGCCCAGTGAATGAGTAACAATGGCCAAAGCCCAGACTCTCTATGACATCTTGGCGCTCTCTAAGACCAAACAGGTGACACTGGGTGGGAGCCGAGAGATTGACAAGGGTTTGGGGGGCAAGGGAACAGGAAGTTGACCCTGACATGATCGGGAATGGACTGACATTTCCACCACTTAGAAACACAGGCTGTCTAATGGAAACTCATTTTCAAAAAGCACAAGAAAGTTCTCTTTGGCACACCTGATTTCCCAGCCAGAGATCTTTGTCCCTGACGCACTCACGGAGGTAGGTATAGATCCCTACGCGTGGTTTTCTCATGAGACCCCAGAAGGCATGCATTACAACACCCACGGAGGGCACATCTTTCTGCAGATGGTTTTTCCTTTTCTTTTTAGTTCTGAGTATTTTCTACACAATTACACAGCTTCTTCAGTCATATCACTAAGCAAATAAAAGCACAAGATTAATTACCGCACGCTGTATGATTTTTCTAGGACTGCCATAACAAAGGGCCACAAACTGGGCGGTTTTCACCAACAGAAAGTTATTTTCTCTTCATTCTGGAGATTAAAAGTCCAAAATCAAGGCGTCAGCGGAGCCATACTCCCTCCAAAATATTAATTACAGCTGTAAAGACCCTATTTTTAGAAAAGATCAGGTTCACAGGTATACCTGCTGGAATAATATTAGCTGGAACTGCCAAGAAAATGCTTATTTTTACTAGTTAAAACCCTGGAGGCCTGAACTCACCTCTACGCTTTTTATAGCTTGAACTATGACAGAGGTGTGTCCCTCTGTTAAAGGACTTAGAATTACTCATATCCCAGCCTATATAAGAATGTGATTTTTTTTTTTTTAAGATTTTATTTATTTGACAGAAAGAAACACAGCGAGAGAGGGAACACAAGCAGAGGGAATGGTAGCGGGAGAAGCAGGCTCCCCACTGAACAGGGAGCCCGATGCAGGGCTCGATCCCAGGACCCCCGGACCATGACCGGAGCCGAAGGCAGATGCCTAACGACTGAGCCACCCAGGCGCCCCAAGAATGTGACTTTTTAAGACCCTTTACGGAGGACAAAACAATGTTTTTAGACATGGCTGCATAGTCATTTCCAAAACACTCCCTTCTTTGCGGGTATGTGATTAGATCTCTTTGTTTTTGTTTGTAGATGGGGAGTGAGGGCAATTCTCTGTAATAATGTAACCATGTAACTTTTTTTTTTTTTCCAAATGCTGAACTAGTTTTCCTAATACCTATTCTTTTCTCCTGCTCACTTGAAACTGACACATTTATCTTGTATTTCAATTGATACATACTTGAATCTATGCTGGGACATTTTATCTTGGTCCTCGGATCTGTCACAGTCATCAGAACTACACTGTATTTATTATATACTTTCACTTGAAGACTCCAAATGCTATCATTTCAGATGCCTTGATTATTCTCACATATTTATTCTCCCCCCAGTTTTAGGCTTCTTAGGTCAGTCACCACCAAAACACGCTGTTTACATTTTTATTGGTCTATCATTACATTTATTGATTGCTGGGGGGGATGAGGAAGGGATTCACATATTTATAATATAACACATTATAACCCCTTCAAAGAACATGGAATGCTTTATTCTACTGTATCACATGGGAGAATTTTTCATTGCCTTCATAAAATTCCTTGCATTATTTCTTGTGGTTGTCCATAAGTGATTTAAATGAATGATTGTTCTGTGAATGAATCTTTCCCTCATGATATTTTCATGATTTCCCCCCCCCGAATCTAAGCAGGCTATGAACTTTTCCAAATATATTCAGTACCTGGCATCTTTACTAGGCACATCCATTAATTTCAATGTTTTCAGTAGACAATTACCTAATTTCTAGTTGGTAAAAATTTTTAAATCCTTTTCCCCAAAAATCTAACTCATTCATTTTTCTTGCCATGTTGCATTGGTTAAAACTGCAAGAAGACAGTGCACCTGGGTGGCTCAGTCGGTTGAGGGTCTGATTCCCGATTTCAGCTCAGGCCATGGGTCATGGGATGCAGCCCCCATCCGACTCCATCACACTCAATGTGGAGTCAGTTTGAGATTCTTTCCCTCGTCCCCTGCCCTCCCCTCGAGTTCTCTTTCTTTCACTAAATTAATTAACTAATCAAATCTTTAAAACTTTTTTAAAAACCGTAAGAATAATGTGAAATAATAGTAAAAATATCAGATATCTTTCTTCTGCTTATGTTATTAATGAAATGCTTCTACGCTTTGATCTCCAAGTATGGCCTTTGTCTTTTTTCCCCACTACGAATTCTTCCTCTCATTAAAGAATTAGCTAACTTTATGTCTAGTACTAAAATACACATTCATTATAAATGGGTTTGGGTTTCATTTAGGTCCCTTTACAGAGGCTAATACTAAGATACAGGTACTAAGATACTTGGGGAGGGGGGAGGTTGTCCTTGTTTTGTTTATTTATTTTTTGTGATCTAGTAATATTTAGGGTACATTATTTGTCATAATGTTGAAGCGTACTTACATTTGCCTCCTTGGTAGTGGTATTGTTATTATTTTATTTTGCTATTGTGTGTTTTTTGCTAAGGTTTTTTTGCTTGCATCTGTAGTCATTTAAAAGTCCAGCCTTTTGGGGCCCCTGGGTGGCTCAGTCGGTTAAGGGTTTTGGTTTCAGCTCAGGTCATGATCTCCCCGTCGTGAGATCGAGCCCCAGGTGGGCTCCACACTAAGTGCGGTATCTGATTTAGATTCTTTCTCCTTTTCCCTCTTCCTCTGCCCCCTTCCTACTCATGTGCATGTTCTCTCTCTACAATGAATAAAAAAACTTTCTGAAGGCAGTTTTAGTTCTTTCTTTCTTTCCTTTTAAAGATTTTATTATTTATTTGAGATACAGAGAGAGAGAGAAAAAACAAGTGAGCACAAGTGGGGGAAAGGGACAAAGGGAGAGGGAGAAGCAGGCTGTCCCCTGAGCAAGGATCCTCCAGCAGGGACTTGATCCCAGGACTCTGAGATCATGATCTGCGCTGAAGGCAGATGCTTAACCAACTGAGCTATCCAGGTGCCCCGATGAATAGTATCTTTAAAAAAAAAAAATAGGTCAGGCTTTTGTTGTGTTCATTTTGTCAGGTGTTTTCTAGTGTGAGTAAGCTGGCTTTCTAAAATGACATGAAAACTTTCTATATTTTTAAGTGGTCTGCAAGAGTATAAATAATTTAGAGGTTAGATATTTCTTAAGAGTAGTATCAAAATTATCCATATGATAATTCAGATATAGAGCTTAACAGAAAAGGGCACTTTAATGACAATTAAAACTTTTCCTCATGGTTGTTATATTCAGAATTTCTAGCATTTTTTGAATGAGTAATTATTCCTTAAAAATCATTCATGAGAAATGAAATCAAGATGGTAAACTGCAGACTCATCCATGTTTTTACCCACTCAAAGGGAATCAATTACCTTAGGGGGTGGGAGAAAAGGAAAAAATGTAACAAGGAGACATTGTTACATCAAGGAAATGTTGCGGAATGGATGAAAGCAAGACAGAAAAATAGTTTTGTGGAGCCAAGGCAGTCCAAAACACTGTAGGAGAAACAGTTTTGGAGATGAGAGTGGTCCCTTGTGGTCCAAATGCCATAGTCAACAAGTGGGTTCAAAAAGTGAAAGGTTGGGGAGCTTGGGTGGCTCAGTGGGTTAAAGCCTCTGCCTTCAGCTCAGGTCATGATCTCAGGGTCCTGGGATCGAGCCCTGCATTGGGCTCTCTGCTCAGCAGGCAACCTGCTTCCCCTTCTACCTCTGCCTGCCTCTCTGCCTACTTGTGATCTCTCTCTTCTCTGTCAAATAAAAAATAAATAAATAAATAAAATCCAAAAAGTGAAAGGCAATGGGAAATGATGTTCAACACCCCCCCCACCTCTCCCCGCCACATTGCTTGCTGTGGCCCAACCGTGGGGAACCCTCAGAGGCTCTGGTTCACAAAGGGGCCATCCCACCTCACCTGGCAACAGCCCCTGACCCCCATCAGTGGCCAAACTACAAAGAAAAGCTTGGGCAGAAAAACAGAGATTCTTAAAGATAAGCCAGATACGAACTGCTATTTTTGTAAGTTACAAAACAACTGAATATCAGTAATGACATTTGGTTTAACCTGCTTCGAACCATCAAGACAGATCAACACTTAATCCCATCGAAAGAAGAAACAATATCTGTAGGTAAAATGGTTGACCAAGGAAATCTACAAAGGCCTTTCTTATTTTTTTTAAGACTTGATTTATTTATTTGGGGTGGGGGAGGGGAGAAGGGAGAAAGGGAGAGAGAATCTCAAGCAGAGTCTACAATGAGCAGGAGCCCAACTCAGGGCTGGACCCCAGGACCCTGAGATCATGACCTGAGCCGAAATCAAGAGTCAGTCCCTTAACCACCTGAGCCACCCAGGCGCCCCTGCAAAACACTTTTTAAAAAGTAAAATTAAGGGGCGCCTGGGTGGTTCAGTTGGTTAAGCATCTGCCTTTGGCTCAGGTCATGATCCCCGGGTCCCTGCATCCGGCTTTGTGCTTGGTAGGGAGACTGCTTCTCCCTCTGCCCATTCCTCTTGCTTGTGCTGTCTCTCTCTCTTTCAAACAAACAAACAAACAAACAAACAAATAAATAAAATCTTTTTTAAAAAAGGAAAATTAATACCATTGGTGAGGATCAAGAGACTATTGCATTCATAGAAAAGAATCAACTAGATTTCTGCCTTAGAATTGAAGTGTCTTGGGGCGCCTGGGTGGCTCAGTCGTTGAGCGTCTGCCTTCTGCTCAGGTCATGATCCCAGGGTCCTGGGATCGAGCCCAGCATCGAACTCCCTGCTCCGCGGGGAATCTGCTTCTCCCTCTCCCTCTGTGCTCTCTCTCTCTCTCTTGCTCTCTCTCAAATAAATAGAATAAAAAATCTTTTTTAAAAATTGAAATGTCTTCACAAAAAATCTCTTTCCCAATACGTGCATAAATGAGTAAAAAAAAAATGAAGAAACAATCTACCTGTCCAAAATCATAAGAAAGAAAGAAAAAGAGAGGAAACCTGATACGTGCAGAGTAATACAAAGGGATACAGCTTGATTCCGTTCCTATCTCTGCCTCTCAATCCCCAGGACCGATGCTGGTGAATGGACATAATCCTGAGAATTTTTACAAATATTTCCAAGTCAGGAGGGACTACAACTGAGGAGGGGTGCTTTCTCTCCCTGACTCTTCTGATCAATAAGGAGTAGAGTTTGCTGTTGGGGAGCATGGAAATGCATGGAATGAATTATGGGGTGGCGTCGTCCAATTAGCGGAGCAAAAACATCGGTGATAGAAAATGTTTTCAAGAATGAGCAGAAAATAGAAAATCTAAAGCAGTTCTATGAAAACTATATTGGTGTTGATTTCTATGAAGGCAAGTTGCCACCCTCTATCAAAATAGAAAGGGTAAATCCTTCTGGGATTTTATGCTAAATAAGTATTTGCACTTGTATGCAAAGATGCACAGACAGAGAGGCTCAATTTCCGTGCTGTTTGTAATAACAAAATTGTTAACATCCTAAATATCCATCCACGGAGATGCAGTTAAATAATTTAAAAGGCAGACCTTCCTAAGAAGCACTCTAAGGCTGTAACATTGGATGAGGCAGACCCATATGTCAACACTAGATTTATCATCAACTCATTTGCTTAAGCGAAAAAGTACTTTTCAGAGCGGTATGGATAACATTAACTCACATGTGGATTTTTCCATATAGTACAGAAGGCATAAATCCATACATTTGTAAATGCATCCATGGAGGAAATGAATGAACACCGAACTCCTGAAAGTGATTATTTTTAAGAAGAATGCAAGCAAAGAAATGAGAAAAAGACACATTCTTTTTTTTTTTTTTTTAAGATTTTTATTTATTTGACAGAGAGAAACATAGCGAGAGAGGGAACACAAGCAGAGGGGATGGTAGCGGGAGAAGCAGGCTTCCCGCAAAGCAGGGAGCCCGATGAGGGGCTCGATCCCAGAACCCTGGGATCATGACCCAAGCTGAAGGCAGACGCCTAATGACTGAGCCACCCAGGCGCCCCCAAAAAGACACATTCTTTTTCTTGCTGTACTTAATAGTTTGATTTCTTTTTGTGATAATGTATTCATGCTTTATCTGTATGATATTTGTGTAATTAAACATGAAAAGCATGCTAAAATTATTCTATTTATAAGTTATTCAAATTGCATATACATTGAATTATAATTTTAAAAAACATGGTATCTCTTTATATGATAACTCTATTTCTTATTTAGTGCACCTGTGTTTCATGCCTCCCTTTTATGAAGCTTGCTGGAGTTCTGTGCGTTTATTTCTTTTGTTCAGAAAGGCAACTGAGAAGTACAACTACCATTTTCTGTTTTCTGGCTTGTTGATTTTTGTTCGTAACTTTGTTATTCCCTTTCTTCTTTCCTTAGATACATTTTGTGGTGGCGTCCTAGAACCTGGAGCAAACACAGAAATCGTATTTTATTCATTTTCATGTCTTTCTTGCTCAATGGCAGTTTTTAGGATGATAATGTTTTATTTAGGTAGAACTTGGTCCAGAGTTTTTCTATGCAGTGTTTGTAACTGACTAATGGATTACTTATTGTATCCTGGGCATTGTGTTATGAGCCTTTATATACCAGGGAGGAACTCTTGCCTTATTTTGCATGTGAAGGACCCAAAACAGCTCCGTGGGGAGCTGGTTCTCCCTTATATTCATTAGGAAGAATGGATCCAGCCTATCTTTGAGGGATAGGTACTTGAGCCAACACTAGTCATCCCTTAGCCATAGCCATTGGTTCAGGATTAGGCAAATGACCCTAAGCCAATTAGAGTTTTTCTGAAACTCTAGAGACTTGCTAAAACTCCCATGAAATAAAAAAATGTTCTTTCCTATAGAATTGCCAGCTACATAACAAAATGAAAACAGATATATCTCTGTCCCTTTGTGGGTAGAGTTTGCCTGAGTTTGAAGACAATAATGAGGTATCTGTGATGGTTTATGACAAAGAAGAGACAGATTTCTAATGATAGCATCTGAGTATCTATAACCAAATATACCTGAAGCCAGAAGAATCCCTTGAATTTCCTGATTTAACAAGCTAATAAATTCTGTTTTGTGATTTTAGCTAGTTTCTATCACTTATTTATTCATTTATTTATTTATCTACTCATTCACTCATTGAACACATATAACATTGAAGAGGTATGGGTTAGATCATTTAGCATCTTTTTTTTTTTTTTTAAAGATTTTATTTATTTGACAGAGAGAAACACAGTGAGAGAGGGAACGAACACAAGCAGAGGGAATGGTAGCGGGAGAAGCAGGCTTCCTGCCGAGCAAGGAGCCCGATGCGGGGCTCGATCCCAGGACCCTGGGATCACGACCTGAGCCGAAGGCAGACGCTTAACGACTGAGCCACCCAGGCGCCCCTCATTTAGCATCTTTTAAGACGGGGAAGAGTATGGAGTTCATTCTAGGTGTAATAGGAAAACCATTGAGGGATTTTCAGTAAAAGTAATGTGATACTATTCACATATTTAAAAGTTTAGTGTAGTGATGCATGGCGAATAAAATCTGGGGGGACAAGAGAAAGCACATGAATACCAGTGAGGAGACTCTTACCATTTTCCAGGACAGAAATCATGTTCTGTGGAGTAGGTGAAGGTACTAATAAGAGCAGATATTGAAATGTGTTTTGGAGGTAGAGCCAACGGGATCTCCTGGTGGATTCAATGTGGGGCACAAGGGAAAGAGGGGAGTCACGGCTGGCTTCTGGGTCTTTGGCCTAACCAACTCAGAGATTGATTGTTTTACTTACATAAATGAGGAAACATGGATTCCATAATGGTTGGGAAGCAAGAATCAAGAGTAGAGTTTTGGTCTTGCCAAATTTGAGATGCTCATTGGACATCCAAAAGGAGATGTCAAACAGAAACAAATCTGGAGCTCAATGGAGAAGTTGGGACTGAAGATATAAATATGGAAGCTGCTAGATTATTGAATATACTTAAAATTATATATAGTTTTATATAGATAACTATATATCTAATCATGGCCTGAAGAAAGAGCATAAATTTAAAAATAAAGACTACCAAGCTCCAAGACCTTTGATGTTCCATATGGTGTTTCCCATAAAGATCGAGCAAAGGAAGGGGAGTCAGAAAAGAAATGTGAGAAGAAAGAACCAGTGGAGTTGGAGGAAAATGAGCTTAACATGATAAGGTGGAGAAAGAGCTTGTTTCAAGGACAATCACTTGGGTCAACTGGTTCAAATACTACTATTGATCAAATTCAATGTGAAATTATAGAAATTTGGGGCATAACGAGACCCAAAAGAGGTCACTGAAACAAACTGTCACCGAATCAACACTATTCAATGCCAAATAGTATTTTCTCTGCAGGGAGTAAATTTAAAACCGGAATGTCTTCCATTTATTTCCTTTGTACATTCTCTCCCTCCCATGGTCCTCTGCCTCTTAGTGATTCTGCCAAAGTCAGAAGTCAGGAGTCTTATAAGGAAGACTTCCACTTAAATTTCTTAGTAGGTATAATGACTGGCCCAATAATTTCTTGAAAGCAAAGCTAGATTTTTCTATTTAATCCAAAATCTATCTATGATCATGATTAAGTCCCCCTTCATGAGTCCCTTTGTCATCGATACTCAGTGATTAAAAGCAGATCATTATTATTAAAGTACAGAGGTATGAGAACAGATGTTTAAGACACATCTTATGTTAATAAGACCCATTCACAGAAGAATGCATACATTATGAATTGTTGAATTTTAGGCAAAAAGGCATGCCAACATTGTGCTATAAGTGTAGGATATTTGGGTCGATCATCCTCGTGGAAATATCAAAAGCTCCTTTTAATACAAAAAACAGTTAAATATATGAAAATCTCCAGCATTCCTTTAGTCTTGTGTATCTGTATCAATAACAATATTTATTGTTATTATATAATATTATATAGAAGAAAGATATATGACAAGATAAGAAATAAATAAGTTTAAATATTGAGTGAGGTGTATGAATAAAAATAATATAAACGTATGATATGCAGAGGTTGGAGGGAAAAAGACAACGCGAGGTAGAAGAGTCCAGGACGGCCATCTCTTTCTAAGGAACATTGATTATGAGACACATTTAGTTAATCACACTACATCTATTATTTCCAACTTTTTTTCACCATATACCCTCCAGGGATGATTCCCAGTTTGCAGATGAGAATACTGAGGGTTCGTTATCTAGCGTAACTTGTCCAAAGTCACCGACCTAGGAAAGGGTGGAGCTGAATACATACCACTGGTTGTATAACTCGAAAACTCAAGTCTACACGATTCCCGCCTCCTGTTGTTATTAATATTTATTCACTATTACATTTAACTTTAACCTATGCTAGGACAACTTACTGAGCATGCATTAGGTATTAGCTGTATGCTAGGTTCTCTCTCTGTACCAACGCTCAACCTTACAGCTCTCCTATAGGATCTTAGAAGTGCTAGCCCAGGCTCAGAAAGTTGAACCACGGTGAGTTGGGATGCGTTCCAGGTCTTTTAGGCTATGCTTTTTCCCCTCTACTGCACCTGCGGTAGCCTGAGGACCACAGATGTGCCCCAGAAGACTTGTTAGCAAATGTTCTTTACCCATTTGGCCACTGCATTTGAGTTTACAGGGCAGCACGCATGTGCCACCAGCCCACAGCTCCTGTGCATAACGTGACCTTGCCATGAGTGCCTCTAGCAGACTTGGATCGAATGGCAATTAGAGCTGAATGCAATGTCATTCCTCAAAGGATTTTAAGCTGCTGAAGTCTAACTCCATTCAACTCACATCATCAAACTGACATAATGAAAGATGGCGGACAGAAGGGAAATAGGTATAAAGTATACCTTCTTGTGCATGTGAATCATGGTTGAGCCACAGTGAATACTTGATCCCTAAGTGTAGACACTCCCAATTCAGTAAAGTTATCATTTTTTAAAAATCCTTGGAACTTAGACACAGGGGAATTTCAAATTGCATACCCGTGAGAGAAATAAACTTGGGTATATCTGATTGACTCTAGCACCCCCATTTTACAGATCAGGAACTGAAGGGTTATATAAAAGAATAATTTACATTTACGTAAGGCTGTTCTGGATTCTTCACACATATCAAGTCTTTTGATCTTTATTAACGGCGCTTGTGAAATAATCATCGTTCCCATTTTGAGCCAGGGCCACTGAGGTGCAAGCAGGTGAAGTGATGGGGAGGTGATCAGGATTTGAACCCCACAGTCTGGGTCCACGGTCCATGCCCCTAAACACTCCCTGATATTACACTGCCCTCTACAAACCTGCAAATTGGAAATAACCATTCCTGATGGTGAGCTTTTCACGCCATCTTTCCACTTTTTTCCTTTTCCTGCCATTGATGGTACCCTGACTTGTGTGTGCTAATCTTTTAAACAAGGAAGGAAAAAAATGGGAGAAATAATACTGCTAAACTGGAAAGAGTCTTTATTTTTTTAAAAATGTGTTTGAAATTTAGACATCTTTTTGTTCCTTGAGATAACATTTTTTGCACTTCTTCAGAGGGGAAAGATATTTCTTAAATCCATGTCTTGTACCCCTAACAAAAGAGGGAGAGCAGATTCTTATGATGAAGGAAATAACCAGGAAGTTATATTTGGGAAGTCTATCAAAGCTCTGAAGTTCTAAAATATGCATTTAGAGAGAAGGAAAGAACAAGAACTCTTTTTTTTAAAAATATTTTATTTATTTATTTGACAGAGAGAAAGAGATCAGAAGTAGGCAGAGAGGCAGGCAGAGAGAGAGGGGGAAGCAGGTTCCCTGCTGAGCAGAGAGCCCGATACGGGGCTCGATCGCAGGATCCTGAGATCATGACCTGAGCCGAAGGCAAAGGCTTTAACTTACTGAGCCACCCAGGCACCCCAGAATGAGAACTCTTAATGTTTCTGTGTTAATAGATCAGTGAGTCATTGTGAGCAATAAATGATAAATTATATTTATAATTTATATTAAATTTATAATTTATATATTATATATAAGATATATATAATTATATATAATATATATTTAAAATTTTAAATAATTTATATAATAAAATTTAAAAACAATTTATAATAAATTATAATTTAATAGTTTATAATAAATAATACATATAAAGGGCTTCATAGAGCACCTGACTCATAGCAAGTGCTCAGCAAATGGTAAATATTGTAATCGGTATCATTTCCCTCTGTTTACTCTTTAAGTATGGTAATGGGAATACCCTCTCGCCAAACTTACGGTTTGTGTATTTTATATCTTATTTCAAGGCTTTCTTAGCAACAGGAATGCAAGACTTTAAAGCATGCAGCTATCCTTGAAAAAACAATGGTTTTTAGTTGGAGAAAACTGGAAGATCATGTGCCCCATGGTGGTGATAATAAGTTTGCCCTACAAACCATGCTTCCCCAACATATGGTGGGTGTTCAGTGTGTCTTCGCTGTGTGATGCACTAATTTGCAATCTAGTTTGGGACAGAAGATGGACACTTGCAAGGAAGAGGGTGCGTGGCTGGCTCAGTCAGTGGAGCATGGGACTCTTGAACCTGGGTGCGTGAGTTCGAGCCCCCTGTTGGGTGTAGAAGTTACTTTAAAAAAATACAAAACAGGGACAGGTGGGTGGCTCTGTTGGTTGTGAGGCTGACTCTTTTTTTTTTTTTTTAACATTTTATTTATTTATTTGAGAGAGAGAGAATGAGAGAGAGAGAGAGCATGAAAGAGGAGAGGTCAGAGGGTGAAGCAGACTCCCTGCCGAGCAGGGAGCCTGAAGTGGGACTCAATCCTGGGACTCCAGGACCATGAACAGAGCTGAAGGCAGTTGTTTAACCCATTGAGCCCCACAGGGGCCGACTCTTGATTTCAGCTCAGGTCACGATCTCAGGGTCCTGGGATCGAGCCCCACATTAGACTCCATGATCAGTACGGAGTCTGCATGAGGATTCTCTCCCCCTCTCCCTTTGCCCCTCCCCCTGCTCACATGCTCTCTCTCTCTGTCTTTCAAATACATATTTTTTTTAAAAAAATACAGAATAAAAGTAAGAAAATAAATATCATCAAAGGAATAGAATTTGGCCAAAGGAATGCCAAAACGGAATTTCTAGTTTTCATGAATCTAATGTTAATATATACCTGAACCGATATTTTATGACACTAATCATATGTAATGAAATACAAATTATGTGATAAAAATTATGCAGGATTAGAAATGCAGAGAAGTTGCTCTCTGAGGTCTGGAAGAATCGGAAGGTTGAATAGATTTTTTTTTTTAATGTTTACAGTTTGGATATGTGGAAGGAAGAAGAGGGGCCTTCCAAGCAAGAGGAATAACATGAGCAATGGCATCCAGGTAGGAATAAATATGGGCAGAAATAATTGATGAGGGCGCCTGGGTGGCTCAGTGGGTTAAAGCCTCTGCCTTTGGCTCAGGTCATGAGCTCAGGGTCCTGGGATCAAGCCCCACATTGGGCTCTCTGCTCAGCGGGAAGCCTGCTTCTCCCTCTCCTTCTGCTTGCCTCTCTGCCTACTTGTGATCTCTCTCTCTATCAAATAAATAAATAAAATCTTAAAAAAAAAAAAAAAGGAAAGAAAGAATTGATGAATAGGGTCCAGGAAGAAATGACACTCTTTTAATGGGTGTGTCACAGAGCATCTTGGGTGAGTTGCCTGTACCAGTGGGTAAAGTTTTCAGACATCCTTTTTTGAGATCTTCTTTGAGTTTGGGATGGAGAGGGGCCTCCTTATCTATGTGTGGATGTTTGGGGTCCCCTGAGCAGTTGTCTCATTACATCCTCTGGTTTGGATGAGCCCAAGAGCCCTTTGAGAGGTAGCATGCACCTCTACCGGGGGTAAGGCTAAATATTTATAAATGTCAGAGAATTCTGGAATTTTGGAAGGGGTCTGTGTGTGTGTATGTGTGTGTGTGTCCCTAGTTTACAGGTAGAGACAAGGGGGAGGCTAGAGAGAGACAATCACCATGAGGGAAGAAGGACTATGATGTGTGGGCCCCACTGGGGGACAGAGCAGTCATGAGGTGGTGACTCCAACAGCTATGTTGCACTGTGATCCAATTAGCCCCTTCTTGGGGTCTCCCTGGGTGGTGGCTTTCCTTGGGATATTGGTTCCCAGATGTGAAAACAAATCTGAAATTCATCAGAAGCAGCAAAAATAAAATTACCCCCAAGAAGGCAGAATTAGGAAATTGAGAGTGAGGTCCAGAAGTGATTCCAAGCAGCAGGAAAAAAAATGAAAGGTAATTTAAAGTTTTGTTTTGTTTTTTTTTTTGACAGAGAAGAGAGAGATCACAAGTAGGCAGAGAGGCAGGCAGAGAGAGGTGGGGAGGAAGCAGGCCCCCCGCTAAGCAGAGAGCCCAATGTGGGGCTCAATCCCAGGACCCTGAGATCATGACCTGAGCCAAAGGCAGCGGCTTTACCCACTGAGCCACCCAGGCACCCCTGAAAGATAATTTAAAATATGAGAAAGAAAACAAAAGAAATGGAGAAGAAAGAATTGGAAGATTGATGATGTCTATCTTTAGTGTTCTTGAGGTCTTCTCTAGAACAGATCCACCCAGAATAGAATCATAATAGAATTAAAACACCTGAGACCTTTCTTGAGCTTAATGATGTGAAACAAACAAGAGAGAATCTTCAGAATAGAAGAACCAACATAATCATCAAATGTCCCTGTGCCTCTCCTAATCATAGCGCCACCTACAGGAAGAAGAGCAGAATGCCAGGTACCAGGAGGCAAGGTGGAGAATTGCAGGGAAGAGCCCAAGCATCCCAAGGTATCCAAGGTCAAAGACGATCCCTGACATACCCAACCTGCCAAGGTAGACAGACGGCATCACCAGAGAAGGGGCAAAGGATGAGCATCTCAGGTTGGAGGTTAGAACCCTGCTCAGCCCAGAGGCTGTCCACCAATGCACTCAAGAGCGTGGGCAGCGTGACCCAGAACTTGCTGTTGATCAGACTCCCCTGGGATGCTTGTTAGGCGAGCTTAAATCCCAGATCGCCCACGTCCACTAAGCACATCTTGTGGAGGGTCTTTGATCCATAAGTCCTCTGGGTTACTTTTATCGCGGGGAAAGTTGGGCCAACACTGATTGAAGGGACTTCTCAAAAGGTGCAAGGGTGGAAGGTGGAGGTCTGGCCCACTTAGCATGCATGGAGGCTCCTGACACAGCAGATCTGTTAAAGTGAGTGATGCAGGGGTGGCGTGCAGAGGACATTCGGGTGAGAGCTCTAAACAATTCTAAGTTGGCAATGCTCTGCAGATGTCAGCCTGTGTCTGTGGCGTGCATTAAATAGGCCACAAATCCTGGGCAAGGGGGACAGTCTGCCATCAGTAAATGCATCATAAGTCTTTCTCTCTGAGAATTTTTCTGATGACAGCGTCGGAAACAAATCTAGATAGTTCACTGAATCAATGTTGTCATTAACAGATTTACAATGCAATCGATAGTATAGGCATTTCACTCCAATGAAGCACAGAGGAATCACAGTCCCAAATGCCTGCCAGCTTATGGAGTTATTTATCTGTCCCTCTCTCTATAAATCTATGTATTTTTCTATCCACAGAGAAGAGGAAAGACAAAGAGAAATATAGACATATTCCTCTGAACCACTCCCAACTTCCACTTAAACTTGCCTCCATTCTCAAATGGCACTCGAAATCTAGAAGAGTTGAAGTGAGCCAGTATTTTGTCAAGCAGACCTTTGGGGGCGGCAGTGAAGTCTCCGTGGCCCAGAAGAGAAAGCTTTGGGGCAAGGCAGAGAGGCAAAGACTCATGGGAGCCCATTGCGGAGGACCTTCCAAGTCTCTCTTATCTCTGTGTGCTGTAAATATTACCCACATTGCAAGCTGGAGGGACTCACTCCTTTAATATGAATTTGCATTTCCCGTGTGACGGGGATCTGGCCCCAAGTTCACAAAAGTGTTTCTAACTCACCAGGAGAGACCACCATTAAAGGAGACTTTGACATCTTTCTGGAGTTCACCCCCATCCCCTCCTTTCCCTCTCCCCCTTCACCTTCACCCCTCTCTCAGCCCAACTCGGCCCTTGCCTTTAAAAAAAAAAAAGGTGGCATTAGTTCTTTACAAGTGAGCAGGAACAGAACGAAATGTTTCACATCTGCTCTCCGGGTTCATGGATTAGCATGAGAATGAGTAGTCAGTGTTTCAATGATGCACAGTCCAGTGGATGAGAATGGAGCTCAAGCCCGGTATCAGAGGGCTCTCTAGCTCCTGCCAGATGTCCTAAGCCCAGGACACAAAAGCAGTGAACCCAAGGCTTTAACAAATCACCTTTCTCTGGGGCTAATCACTCAAGAAAAGGTTTTGTTGTGGGTTTGGAGAGGGTCAGGTTGGTATTTCTCCAGTGAGCTGTAGCCCTGCCCAGCCCCTCCGGCCTTCACCCTCAAGCCTTTCTAAAGAGACCTCTTCTTTCTTTCTCCCCAAATGCAGGACTCTGAGGGCAAAAACTTCATGCCAGAGCCTTCCAAAGCCACAAGGGCGGCAGGGGGCTCATTAATCAATGGTGGCCGCGTTGTGGGTCTAGCTCTCGCTCTTCTGTCTCTGAACAATAAAGACTTTAGCAAGAATAAAATGGCTCAGTGGGCATGTACAAGGTCAGGCTTAGTGGCAAGATGGTTCCGGCGTTATCCCAGTTGGAGGAGTCCTGCACTTTCTGCGGGGAAGTTCTGGGAACTGGGGAGGGAAGATTCTCGGAGGCTGGTGCCTGGACCAGCAACCTCAGCATCTGATGAGGACTCATCAGGAATGTAGGTTCTCTGCTCTACGCTGACCTCCTGAATCTAAACTCTGGGGCGGGCTAGGTCATCGGTGTCTTTGATACGCTTCCCGGGCCACTGCGGTCGGAGACAGTCCCCTCATTCCAAAGGGAATCTAGGCAAAGGCTTTTTAGTTTTCACACGAATTCTGCATCCGGATCTGTGTATAGTCTCATCTCAGCAAGATAGGCTGACCCACCATCTTGACATGTCTGGGGTCCCTGGAGTTTCCCAGGAAGCAGGTCCTGTAGTTCTAAAACCGAGAAACTTCCCCAGGGGAAAACTGGAGCAAAACTGGTCCCCCTAACTGAGGAGCGGGGCCAATTTGGATATTCTGGGCTGATCTGTTTTCCTTCCTATCTGGCTGGTGTTCTTGATATCCCAACACCTACTGAGTTGAAGAGAGAGAGAGAGAGAGAGAGAGAGAGAGCCAAAGGAGAGAGTTTTGATAATGCAAATACAACAGAGAGCTATGAAAAAGGAAAAAAAAAAGAAAAGAAAAAGAAAAAGAAGAGAAAAAAAGAGACATAAAAAGATAAAAAGAAAACAACAACTTTGAAGAGTCCCAAGGATTTCGTATTTTAAAAAAAGTCTCCTTTGACAAATAAGTGTTTTCCGCCTTTAAAGAAAAGACCCAAAAGCTTCTTTCCAGACTCAGGATGAGACCGTACATTCTTTGTCACCTTTCTCTAACCTCAGCAGAAAATCACTAAACCAGTGAAGTCTTTACGTCTCCACTCTACATTCTACATATTTCAGTTAGGGCACTGTGCTGCCTCGTTCAGATTTATCTCCTGCGCTGCCCCATAGGAAGTTATATATATGGATTCCAAGGTCAAAGGAGAGATGGGAGACAGAGCTATCGTTTGAGGGAGTTCTTGAATCTGAGATAGTATCTGAAAAAAGGAGAATTGCTTTGAAAGTCACGGATGTAGGATACAGGTGGAGGGGAGGTTAGTCTGGCTCTGGACTGGAGAGGGTATTTATGGGAAAGGTATGTGAAGGTCACGGCATCGCCGAGCTACTTGACCTAGAAAGTCCTCTGTCCCAGGAAGTGCTGGAATCAGGCATCTCTACAGGGTTAGAGAGGTAGTATTTGTTTCCCGAGAAGGAAAGGTCGGGTAATGACTTTGAGGAATATGCTAATTTGCATAGAAGGCAATGCATCATTAAACTCCTGATCAAATTTGGAAATGTTTTGTTAAAAAAATTGTAGGGGAAAAAAGGGAAAAATCAGGGTGCAGTCAAAGGAGCCTGGGTTTTGAGGTTAGACTAAGTCAGGTTCAGATCTTGCCCTTTTACTTAATATATGACCTTGGGTAAGTTGCTTGAGCCTCCTTTTATTAGAAATTGGCACTAAAAACATCTATTTCAGAAGAATTCTTTGAGGATTGTATAAGGTAACATGTTCAGCATGCATCACAGAGTACTTGGTACACGGTTGGTGCTTCATAAATGCTCAGAAGCAATATGAATATGTAGTAAAGGTTTGGATTCTTGCTTCCATAGAGACTCAGTTTCCACTTCTAGCCCTGGCCCTTGTGAGTGCAAGACTTTCTTCATTTTAGCTCCATCTGTGAAATTAATTTACATGTATTTATCTCTTTGAGAATGGTTTTTTTTTTTTTTAAAGATTTTATTTATTTGACAGAGAGAAACACAGGGAGAGAGGGAACACAAGCAGAGGGAATGGCAGCGGGAGAAGCAGGCTTCCTGCAGAGCAGAGAGCCCGATGCGGGGCTCGATCCCAGGCCCCTGGGACCAAGACCTGGGCCAAAGGCAGACGCTTAACGACTGAGCCACCCAGGCGCCCCGTCTCTTTGAGAATGGTTTAAGAATTACGTGAGATCACATACATGAAGTGCTCAACACTTTGCTGGACATCATCCCCCCCTTCCCCTGACTGTACTAACCACACTATTCTCTGAATTCCCACATCGCTGGGCTTGAACTTGTCCACCAACAGCCATGAGTGGTCATTGTATACTTGCCAGCCTCCCCCATTTCCCTCTAAATTCCCTTTGTGGGGGGCGCCTGGGTGGCTCAGTTGGTTAAGCGTCTGCCTTCAGCTCAGGTCATGATCCCAGGGTCCTGAGATCCAGCCCCGTGTAGGGCTCCCTGCTCTGCAGGAAGCCTGCTTCTCCTTCTCCCACTCCCCCTTGCTTGTGTTCCCTCTCTTGCTGTGTCTCTCTCTGTCAAATAAATAAATAAAATCTTTTTTAAAAAAATAAATGAATTCCCATTGTGCATCGGTGTATCCCCAGCCCAGCATCTGGCAATGAACTCTGAGTTGAACTGAGCCTTAAGAGGATGGACATCTGGTAATTACCAGGACCCATTTAACGGGAGCCCTGGATCTAGGAAAGACAGGTGAGTGAGTGCCCAGAGGCTCACTGATTGCTCTGACTGCCAGTCGCAGGCACAACAGGTGGCAAGGGCGGCAGGACAACTCAGGACTGGGTGATCACGGAGAGCTCCTCCTACAGGTGGCGCCCTTCCTATAGGTTAGTGCTCTTCCTGCAGGTGAGTGATCTTCCTATAGGTGGCGCCCTTCCTATAGGTTAGTGCTCTTCCTACAGGTGGGGCTCTTCCTGCAGGTGAGTGATCTTCCTATACAGGTGGCGCTCTTCCTACTGGTGAATGCTCTTCTCACTGCCACCCAGGGAGCTTTTGGGAACTGTGTAGGGTGGACTCAAGGTTGATCTTCCCCAAAGCTCTGGTTCTGTTTTGGTTTCCGTGCTTCTGCTGTTCTTTGGAGAGCGGACAGCAGTGGGAAGACTCCTGAAGCTGGAGTCAGCCATTGGGTGGGTCCCTAGGCTTTACCACTTCAGTTGCCTAAGAGGGAGCAAGGACAGCCACCCCTGTCATCCCAGATGGCCCGGCCTGCAGCTCTGTGAGGCAGGCACGTGGTAGGACACCAGAATGTGGGAGCAGGGCAAGACATGACCTCGAAAGGCTACATGAGCCTCTTGGCGGCACAGCTGGGACTCTTCAGTCTCTCTGACTCCAGGCTGCCCTATTGCAATGCCTTATCCAAGAACCTCCACTTCACCTTCAGTTCCCTCCTTTGCAAAATGAGGGAGTTGGGTGCTAGGAGCTCCAGAAGGTGGAGTCAGACCATCCATGGTCCCGGGGCTGTACATTTCCATAGTTCTGGGTGCTGGATGGGGGGTGTCGTTAAGAGCAGGCACTGGGAGCGGAGTGGGTCAGTCAGCCTTAGAATCCTGGCTCTTAGCCATGCGACTTTGGGGAGGTTACTTAGTGTTTGCATGTCCCAGTTTTCTCATTAGTGAACTAGAGATAGTGATCAAAATAGCAGCAGACCTCCCAGAGTTGCTGAGGCATCTGGCATCTGGGAAGAGAATACAGGCAATCCTACATACCGTGCCAGACACTTCGGGGACCAAGCGTCAGCCCTCGTCCCTGCATGGTGAATTCGGTCCATCTCCTCCTGATCTCCGTCCGCGATTGCAAAGCAAGGGTCTCCGGATTTAAGCTCCCAACTCAGGGCTCTGCAACCTGGATTCGCTACTGGTTCGGCTTCCTCATCGTGGTGTGAGTTGAAACACAACGAGAATGATAGTTAACATTGAGCTTTTACAATCTGCCAGATACTGTTTATGACCTTCCCATCATAATGCTCACAATGTCCCTAGCACGAGGAGGAGAAACCAGAGGCACCGAGATGCTAAGTTGCCCGAGGTGCCTGGTGTGAGACCATAAAGGCAGAGCAAGCTGAGGTTTCCTGAGCCAAGGGGTTTAAAAGGTGCTGATGGAAAGGGGAGTCCAGTTGACTTGGGGCTGGTTTCTTGTCATCAAACTCCACGGCTCCCAGAGAGCCGCTCGCAGCCACGTCTCTCTTGGGATAGGGCTGATCTCTTAGCAATATTTCCTTAACAACCATTTCCCCTTGGGTTTACAAATCAAAAATGGAAGATGATGCTTTTGGAGTCCCGGCAGCGGTATCTCAGGGCCAGCTGCTGGTCGTGGCTCCCATTTAGGATGACTCCAGGAGGCATGAAGATCTTTGGCTCACGTATTCCATTTTCAGCGCGGGGTATATACTGAGCAGCAGCATCACCGAGGGGGACCAAAAAAACAGGCTCCCGCCTTGTGTGTTTTTGTCTCCAGAGTTGCAAGCAGATGGCAGCATGGGTCCTGCTGTGGCTGGGACAAATAGAGCAAGTACCAAGCATCAGCTAACCCAAGGCTTCCCTCCTGCCGTAAATCAGGCCATAAAGCAGCCTGAGGCCCCAGCAAACTGAACAAGGTCCAGCCCCATCGCTGATCTAATTGACCGCACGCACAGGGCCAAGAGGAAGTAAAATAAAAGGCAGGCTCTTTGAAGAATGGAGCCGGGAAGAGCAACCCCAGCCGACTTCCACCCAGCCGCTGGGCTCTAAATCTTGAATCAGGATTCAAGTGCTATTTAGCATTGGGTGAATTGGTACTTGAAGCAGAATTAATTGCCTCCAAATTGTATCTTTCCTCCCAGCCATCCATTAGTTTGCTGTGGCAGAAGGATAATGACACTTCATGAAATACAACCACGAGATCGAGCCTTGCTCATTGCATCCCTGGAATGAACTCCAAAAAGTAAAAACTTTCAAACAACTTGTCCCCCCCTCTCCCCCGGCCCCCCAGGACCACCAACCCCAGGCCCCAGGGTGAGAATGAATGAATGTAGAACCTGACAATAGGTCACTATTGTTTTCTCACAAAAGAAAAAAAAATGTATTTGTTTTCTAATAATAATAAAATTTCAGAATCTTCCAAGTAAAGACTGTTAAGGAATATACTCTAAGTTGTAGTAAGAGTCAGCTCTCTACTTTGGTCGTAGTCGTTTTACCCATGCAAGGTGTATGACCTCTGGGAAGGTCACTGCCCAGAGAACAGGAAGTGGGGGCCCCTGGGGTTGAGATGGTGCCAGGACACCCTTTCCCTTGAAGAATCTTTTCAATCATGCCGCAAAATAAGTGGGAAAATTCAAAGCTAAAGGCTGGATTCAAATAGAGGCTGAGCATCATACTTATGAAGCTGCCGGCTCTTTTGGAGTAAAGATTATGCCAACATTGTTTTAAATCCCTCCTCAAAGTATTAGTGCTTAGGATGAGGAGCAGGATGTCAAGGAGGTTTTGAACACATATATTCCAAAGAACAACTGACTAGAGGCTAAAATGCTCCAGGATTAGTGTTGCTCAAATGCAATGGAAGATCTTCAAGGATCTTACCAGTGAGCTGTGTGTGTGTGTGTAGCAGAAATTAATATTACCCAATTCATGTCATTGTTTAAGGAAGGGCCCCCAGATGAATTACCCACAGAGGACAGGCAGTGATATAAATGCACGAAGCTGGGGAGGAGAGAAGAAAGGGATACAACCCTAGCACATTGTTGCCAAACTGAAAAGCAAATCCCAGATTGTTATTTATCTTGATTCCTCCAGAGAACCTAGAGGTTGTTCTTTTTTTTTTCTTTCTCCTCAATGTGAAACTTAAAGAAAATATACATAGGACCCCTCTGTGGACCTCATCCAGTCCTTGGGATTTAAAACCTCTGCTCTAAATAAAGGCTTTTGCCTGAAGGAAATATAAAACAAGAGTGTCCATAATCAGTGATATTCATGGATCTCAGTTACCTGGGCCTGAAGGAAAGGACAGCCGAGGAATCAAGGGTGAGCTAACACAGATCGCCCGCCCGGAAAGAACCGGCGGCCCTTTGCAAAACTGGTGTTGAACATGACGGTCCTGAAGCGAAGGTCATGTTGACCCAAGTTCATCTTTTTTTTTAATTTCTCTCATTCTTCATCCCTGGCCCCCACCCCAGCTCACCACCAAGTTTACAATGTTTCAGTTTCTCACAGGCTCTTGGTAATTCAACGGAGAGAAATCAGAAGAAACACATCTGTCTTTTGCTCACCTGCTGAGTCAACACTGAAGAAATCCAAGGGGGGAAATTCACGTGGATTCTTCAAAAATAGCCCCCTAGCCCCCGGGGGTTTTCCAGGAGGCTTTGAGATGCTGAAGAAGGGTCTGTGAACTGGAAGGCAAGAGTCCTGGGATCAAATCATGACCCTCGGAGAGGTGCCTTGCATCTCTTGCTTCTGCTGCGATGTGAGTTTTGCCTGGGCAGTTCTGATCATCTGGAATATTTATTCTTCTTGCCTTTTCTTTCTTTGGATGGAAGGATGAACTTGAGTAGTAAATGAGATTTGTGTGCTTTACCTGGGCCGGTCTCCTCTGGCTTTTGTGTTTGAAAAACATAAAGTAGTGTTCTTTGACCCACACATTAGAATCACTGAGGCACACTTTGGAAATGTACTGTTGGCTGGATCCCTTCCAAACCAATTAAATCAGAACCTATAGGAATGGGATGGAGGTGAAGCATTAATTTCTGATGGGGTAAAACTGCTGCTAGGATCTTATGTGTATGCATATTTTATATATGTTATATATAATATATGTAAATATAAACATAACAAAAATATATGTAATATAAAAATATATATAAAACACACATGCAAATACTCCTCAGGTAATCTTTTTTTTTTTAAAGATTTTATTTATTTGACAGAGAGAGAGAGATCACGAGTAGGCAGAGAGGCAGGCGGGGGTGGGGTGGGGGGCGGGGCTGTGGGGGAAGCAGGCCCCCTGCTGAGCAGAGAGCCCGATGCAGGGCTCGATCCCAGGACCCTGAGATCACGACCTAAGCCGAAGGCAGAGACTTTAACCCACTGAGCCACCCAGGTGCCCCTAATCTTTTTTTTTTTTTTTTTTAAGATTTTTTACTTATTTGAGAAAGCAGCACGAAGTGGGGGAGGTAGAGGGAGAGAGAGAAGCAGACTCCCCATTGAGCAGAGAGCCCAACGTGGGGCTCCATCCCAGGACCCCAAAATCATGACCTGAGCTGAAAGCAGATGCTTAACCGACTGAGCCACCTGGGTGCCCCTTCTCAGGTAATTCTAGATAAGGGCCAACTTTGAAAACCAATGCCTCAGGGGAATCTAGAGTATTTATGAGTCAGTATTTGGGTACAATAGACAATCGTATCAGAGTAGAAAATGTGGGACTTCCCCCCTTGCCCTGTCTTAGCCTCAGAGATTCCCTTGGGCAAGAGGAGGAGAGAAATCGTGGGGCAGCTCAAGCGAGACCCCAGTAGGAAGTGGTATAAAGCTGCACCATGAGTGTAAGCCAGGCTCCACCCAGCGTGGTCCCTAATGACTTGCACTTCCTGACATTTATACTCTAGTGCGAAACAGAGATCCGACAGGATAGGTGGGGAGGACCGTGTGTGATTTCCAAGACTAGTCATAACAGGGATTACAGATTCTGCCTTTGCTCTCTTAAACTGTCTCTGGGGGAAACTAATCCCCAGGCCTTAAAGATGCTCAAGCAGTACTTTGGAGGGGCTCACCTGGATAGGAGAGGGGATCTTTCGCCCATAGCACCCTGACTACCGCATCCTCTGCCTTACGGTTCTCTTTGCCCTCTGGTGGGTCCTGATGTGCCCTTTTGCACAACTAGAGGTGTGTGTGACCAATCCTATTGGCTAGACCAGGACTCAGAGTTATAGCCATTACAGTGCAAGACATCATAGTGAAGGGGCAGAGAAAAGAAAGGTCGGGGAGTCTGGGTGGTTCAGTTGGTTAAGCATCTGCCTTTGGCTCAGGTCATGATCTTGGAGTCCTGGGTTCAACCCCCACCCCCGCTACCCCTACCCCCCCGCACCTCCCTGCTCAGTCGGTTAAACCTGCTTCTTCCTCTGCCTCTGCCCCTCCCCCACTTGTGCTCACTTTATTTCCCTCTCCCTCAAATAAATAATTAAAGTCTTGAAAGAAAGAAAGAAAGAAGAATGGTACAAATCAGCCTAATACCTTCTATCATTTTTTTACTACCCACATGGCGTGATTTATGTTCTGGAGCACTCTAAATATGACGCTCTAGAGATCTGGTCCAGATAAGTGATGCAGAAACCACTAAATGAAAGAATTTCCTCTCCCCTCTCCAAATACCCATAATTCTAAGATCAACTTATGGAACCTGATCATTTAGTCCTACAAATTATTCCTTATTTTTTAAATGTTTTATATTTTCTGCATATGAAAAGACTATTTCCTTATGCCCTGTTCCAAAAAAAAGGGTGTAAATGGAAATATCTATATATATGTTAATAGTATTGCTTGGTATACTTGGACTTAAGAGCTTTTATGAAGAAGGCAGTTTTCTGAACCATCATATCAATCAATTACAGACTGCTCTTAATCTGGAAATTCGCATTTATTGAAATGGCATCTGTCTTAGCTCAGACTACTGTAACAAAGTACCATAGACTGAAAACTTAAACAACACAAATTCATTTTTCAACAGTTCTGGAGCCTAGAAGTTCAAGATCAAGGGGTTGGTGGGACTTCATTTCTGCTCCGAGCTCTCTTCTCGGCTGGAGGAATGCTATGTGTGTGCTGTGTCCTCATTCAGCCTTCCCTCAGTGTGTGAGAATATGGGTCGGAGGGAGAGTTCTGGTCTCTTTTCTTCTTCTTATAAGGACACTAACCGTATCAGATCCGGGCCCTACCCTTATGAATGTATTTAACCTTAATTAGTCCCCAAAAAGGCCTTATCTCTAAATATCGTCACGGGGGGTTAGAGTCTTGGCATATGAATTCGAGCAGGAGAAAACAATTCAGTCCATAGTACCTTCTCATAACAAATGACCTGGGTACGAGAAGCTTTTAAAGTACCAATATGCAGGCATTCTATGAAAACTTCCCCATGATCGATGTTTGGGTGATTCCATTGTCAAAAATATGAATAATGAGATTTTTTTTTCTTTAGCCTATATTGCATGAATGAAGTAATTCCCACACACTACTTCGATCAAATTAATAATGTCATTTTTAAACCAAATTGAACATGAGGTAAAAAATGACACTGAGATACACAGAAAGGAATGCATCTGGAGTTATTTAAAATGTGTTTTCATGTGTAGCTATTGCATATTAAGGAACAGGCTATTCAGAGTATTGTTCTAAAGTGATGGTAAATAAACTTAAGAATTTTCAAGTTATGGGGTGCCTCGGTGGCTCAGTTGGATAAATGTCTAACTTTTAAAAAATTTTTTTATTAACATATAATGTATTATTTGTTTCAGGGGTACATGTCTGTGGATCATCAGGCTTACACAATTCACAGTGCTCACCATAGCACATAGCCTCCCCAATGTCCCTAACCCAGCCACCCTATCCCCCCCCCACCCCGCCCAGCAACCCTCAGATTGTTTCCTGAGATTATGAGTTTGTCTTATAGTTAGTCTCCCTCCCCGGTCCCAATTTGTTTCATTTTTCCCTCCCTTCCCTCTGTGATCCTCTGTCTTGTTTCTCAAATTCCTCATATCAGAGATATCATATAATAATGTCTTTCTCTGATTGACTTATTTCACTTAGCTTAATACCCTCTAGTTCCATACACGTCATTGCAAATGGTAAGATTTGATTTTCTGATGGCTGCATAGTATTCCACTGTATATATACACCACATCTTCTTTATCCATTCATGTGTTGATGGACATCCAGGGTCTTTCCATAGTTTGGCTACTGTGGACATTGCTGCTATAAACATTCGGGTGCAAGTGCCCATTAGGGTCACTACATTTGTATCTTTAGGGTAAATACCCAGTAGTGTGATTGCTGGGTCATAGGGTAGCTCTATTTTCAACTCTTTGAGGAACCACTATACTGTTTTCCAGAGTGGCTACACCATAAGCATCCAACCCTTGATTTCAGTTTAGGTCATGCTCTCACGGTGGCAAGATGGAGGTCTACATTGGACTCCACATTGGGCATAGAGCCTGCTTAAGATTTTTCTCTCTCTCCTTCTCCCTCTGACCCTTCCCCACCCTGCTTATGCTTTCTCTCTCTTTAAAGAAAAGAAAAAGAATTTTCAAGTTATACTTTATTCAAAACACAGCACAAGATAGAAACTTGTGGAACTTCTGATGGTCCCTGGTGAAATATACTAAAACTTTGAATTTTTTTTTAAGCAAAGGGAATTTTAAGAAGCCAGTCTCAGAAAAGAGAAAACAATGTTCCCTTCAGTAAAACTGAATGGCAATTGGTGAATATCAGGTCATAATAGGAACTGCATTGCAGGCCTTATTCTCATTGGCATTTAAGATACTCTGTGCAATGATGGTCATCCCATCTCTTTAGTTCCTTAAGATTTTACCATTTAACCAGAAAGAAACAAAGACATATAATGTCTGGGAACCAGGTACAGAATTTAATCCATTAATAATTTCTTAACAAAATATACATGACATAAAATTTACCATTTGAACAATTTTTAAGTGAACAATTCAATGGTGGGAAGTACATTCCCATTCTTTTTAACCATCATCACCTTTAGTTTCTAGAACTTTCTCATCATCCCAACAGAAACAGCGCAAATGGTAGCATGAAACACCAACCCCCCTCTTCCCTCCTCCCCCAGGCCCTGGTCACTTTTATTCTGCTGTCTATCTAGGAAATTGATTATCCTAGGTATCTCCCATAAATGAAATTATGAAGTATTTCTCTTTCCCATGACTAGCTTATTTTCATTAGCTTAATATTTTCAAGGTTCACCCATGTTGTAGCATACATCAGAATGTTCTTTTTTAAGACTGAATAATATTTCATGGTGTGTATGCACTGCATTTGGTTTATCCTTTCATCTGTCAAAGGACATTTGGGTTGTTTCCATCTTTTGATTATTTTGAATAATGATGCCATGAACATTAATGTATGGACATTTAATCAACACTTAAATTCTTGTTATCACCTACATTAAATGGGAAACCATAGAATTACATTTGGGATTAGGTTTTCCCGGTGATATTAGGATATACGGGTTTACAAGTCACTTCAGTATTAGCAAATATTGCTGAGATTCAGAATACTTAACAATTCCAAGATGTCAGACTTTAAGGTAGACATTAAAATCAGAAGAAAGAAATGCTGTTCAGGTTTGAATATATGTGATGCAACATGCTGATATGTCTTTTAAGAATGAAACAGCTATGGATGGGCACCTGGGTGGCTCAGTTGGCCAAGCGTCTAACTCTTGATTTTGACTCAGGTCATGATCTCAGGGTCCTGAGATTGAGCCCTGTGTCCTCTCCCAGCTTGAACTCTCTCTTTCTCTAAAATAAAATAAATCTTTAAAAAAATATTTTAGTTATTTATTTGACAGAGAGAGATACAGTGAGAGAAGAACAGAAGGAGGGGGAGTGGGAGAGGGAGAAGCAGGCCTCCCGTTGAGCAGGGAGCCCGATGCGGGGCTCCATCCCAGGACCCTGGGATCATGACTTGAGCTGAAGGCAGACACTTAATGACTAAGCCACTCAGGCACCCCTAAAATAAATACATCTTAAAAAAAAAAGCTTGGGAAGCTGACCCTATGTAGAGAAGTTTACAGGTTTAACAATTAAAGAAAGTATATATATATATATTACATGTATTACTATGTTATATATGTATAAAATTTAAAGTACGAATAAGCGTATCTAAATTCATCTTTTTATCTATATATCTATCTTTCTGCATAACTGTATATACTTATGGTGAAACCTACAAACTTCTATGTACAGGGAAAGCTTTCTATTTTTCTACTCCCTGTTAACATTGTGTTTCCCATCCCACAACATTTCCCCTTAATACTAGCTTGGGACGGGAGGAGGCAAGATGGCGGAGGTGTAGGAGGCACAGAGAGCCCTGGGAATCAGAAGTCCAGCTAAAGAGGAGGAAATCACTCTAAAAGCCGGCAAATGCAACAGCAGAGAGAAGAGAATAAGAACAGCAATTCTAGGAGCAGAAAATCGACCACTTTCAGGAGAATAAATGAGACTGAAGAAAGAATCAGCGATATAGAAGACCAAATGACGGAGAATAAAGAAGCTGAGAAAAAGAGAGACAAACAACTACTGCACCATGAGAGGAGGATTCGAGAGATAAGTGATACCATAAAACGCAACAATATTAGAATAATTGGGATCCCAGAAGAAGAAGAAAGAGAGACAGGGGCAGAAGGTATATTGGAGAAAATTATTGTAGAGAATTTCCCTAATCTGGCAAAGGGAACGAGCATCAGAATCCAGGAGGTGCAAA
>CM053619.1:4362831-4373833 GCA_028646535.1 Procyon lotor
AAAAAAAAATCCTAGCTTGAAAGACATAGGGACTGAGGGTACATCAGTGAACAAAACAAACAACTCCTGGCACTCAGGGAACATACATTCTAGTGCAGGATAGATGGAAATAAAATAAAATAAAATAAAATGAAATAAAATAAAATGAAATAAAATGAAGTAAAGTAAAAGAAGAGAAGAGAAAAGAAAAGAAACAAGGAAGAAAAAGGAAAGAAAAGAAAAAAAGAAAAGAAGGAAAAGAAAGAAAGAAAAAAGAAGAAAGAAAGAAGAAAGAAAAGAAAAAGGAAAGAAAAGAAAAAAAAAGAAAAGAAGAGAAGAGAAAAGGAGGAAGGAAGAAAAGGAAAGAAAAGAAAAAAGAAAAGGAAGGAAGGAAGAGAGAAAAGTAAAATATATAGCAAATTAAACATTGATAAATGCAAAAGAGAAAAAAAAGTAGGAAAGGGGATTAGAAGTGTCAGGTGGGTTCATTTTAGAAAGATTGGTGAGGAAGGTAATTTCGGAGTAAGGCCTTCAAGAGGGAACATGCTGGTCACTGGGAAAGAACTTGCCAGGTAGAAGGTAGAAGGCAGAAGCATACCTAATTTGTTCCAGAGTCTCCAACAGGTCCATGGCTGGGGAAGAGTGAGCAAGCTGCAGAGTTGTGGGACATGTGGTCAGAGTGAGAGGAAGCAGGTCATGTAAAGCCTTCTTGCTTCTTTTCAGTTCCCTTACACATAATGTTAATTCCTGCAATCCTAGGTATTAATTCCCTGAAAGGCACATTTTTTTTTAACCAAATGCATTTGCCTTTTATTGGCTTCTTTTTCATTATAAACAAGTGTTCTGTGTTTTTCTTAGATTCTGTCCTTATCTATTTGGCATCCGATAACCAAAGAGCCAAACAACCAAAGTTATTTACACAGACATTGCCATCCAGCTTTCATAGGTGTGCAAATCTCGTTACAAATTCTCTAACCGCAAACCCCAACACTTGTGTTTTGCTTCCTGCCCAATAGGGGGCGTCCCACCTGACAATTCCTCAACACCATAATCACCAAGGCTTTGGCCTGGGCTCTTCCCTTACTCCTCCTACATTCCCCATGTCACATCTCCTCCTCTCAGGGAATATAAGTAATAAATTCTTTTTTTCAATGGCATTAGCCTCTCCATGTTGTCACTCAGTGACCCCCACAAATTAAAGTCCCATAGGTGGAGCTGAGACAAGTTCATGACAAGATACTACCTGCTGGTGACAGGTAGAGCTGACATGCTTTTGCTCTGGAAGCGGTTTTGCTTGTATTTATGAAATTCATAAGAAGTCAGGCACTTAAGTCAAAGATGTTACGTGTCATTTTATTATTAGTTGGGAGCCAGGAACCTCGTAGGAAACCCTCAAAGAGATGGTTTAGAGCTTATGGTTCAGATTCAATGCCGCAAAGACATCTCTTAGCCCCTTAAGTTTTATATTTACAGATATTAACATCTTACCACCCTCTGGCAATCCATATGGTACAGGAATTCAAAGCAAAGACAAGTAAAATTAGAAATGCATGCAAAGCAGAGAGGAAAGCCAAGCAAAATGATGGGTTGGGAATTTCCAGGATGCAGAAATCTTCTGAAGAAAGGACTGCACCTATTGAACATTTTAACACTCTGGGACCTAGATAATAGTAAATTTGACCCAATGAGTGTCCCCAAATTTGACAATTCATATTAGTACTTCCTCTTCTCTAGGAGGATGAACACAGCAGCTTCAATGTTATGCAGTGACTGGATAGCTAGCGAACCCACGTCTGAATAATTCCACTTCCAGAATTATGAACTAAGGTAATACTCAGAGATGTGGACAAACTTTATGTGGTAAATTGATCGCATTGTCAGTCATGAAAATTAAAAAAAAAAAAAAACAAAATGCAATCACCAAACTGTGGAAAGAGCCAAGATGAAGAGCATCTTGGCTCTTCAACAGACGAAGGGATAAAGAAGATGTGGTCCATATATACAATGGAATATTATGCCTCCATCAGAAAGGATGAATCCCCACCTTTTGTATCAACATGGATGGGACTGGAAGAGATTATGCGGAGTGAAATAAGTCAAGCAGAATCGATTATCGTACGGTTTCACTTACATGTGGAGCATAAGGAAAAACATGGAGGACATTGGGAGAAGGAAAGGAAGGGTGAATTGGGGGAAATCGGAGGGGGAGACAAAGCGTGAGAGACTGCGGACTGAGAAACAAACTGAGGGTTTTTTTGAGGGGAGGGGGGTGGGGGGTTGGTGAGCCTGGTGGTGGGTATTGAGGAGGGCACGTATTGCATGGACAATGAATCTTGGAACACCGAAAAAATAGAATAAAATTGAAAAAAAAAAAAACCAGACAAATTATGGAAATATCTACATTGAAATATTGGAATAATAGAAGGATATGAGAAAATGCTCAAAATACAATGGTAACCAATGAAAGCAAGAAATAAAGCACGTACCTGTAATATGAACCCAATTTTAATTTTAAATGTATGGTCATGCATTGAAAAGTAGCTGAAATCTCCTCAGTTTACTCACCTGCAAACTGAGGGGATTTCCACCAGAGCCAAATGCCCCAGTGCAGCTCTGGGCTCTCCCTCCATAGCCCTGCTGGCTAGCTGATGAAGAGTCGGGTCTCTACATCACGGGATGAGAATACATTCTATTATACGTCCCTTTTGCTTTGCCCTGAGAGGATTGTTGTTAATACTAACAATTCCTCTGGCGTCTCAGGCACCGTGCGAAGCAGCAGCTGTCACTTCCTTCTGAAGGATGGGGACCAGGTATCAGAGCATCCCCCTATCTCAGGACCATCTGGCTGCGGCTAACACAATACTAATATCCACATTCAATTAACCTAGGCTTCCCTTGGGGAAACGAAGATCCAAAAGAGGGAATGTCCCTCTTTGGGACAGGAATGTCCAAAGAATTGATATGATCCAAATTCTGACATTATAGAGAGCAGCTGTCCGGGAGAAACCAAGGGAGAAGACATACACAGTCTTACAGAACTTCTGTAAGTTCTATGCTCATGAGTACATATGAGTATATATATATACTCATATATATTAGAGAGAATCTAAAGCAGACCCTGTGGTGAGCACAGAGCCTGATGCAAGGTTTCATCTCGCCACCGGGAGATCATGACCTGAGCTGAAATCAAGAGTTGGATGCTTAGCCAACTGAGCCACTCAGGCCCCTTGAGTTGTATTTTTAATAACAACACATACATAATCAGTATTGACATTATATATAATATCTATGTTGGTATTAGTTCAGTATTAACTCCTAACATTTCATTTCATATTAATTTCAAGTCAACCGAATTACGTAATAAATTTAATTTCATTGATTTAACATTTGATTTAGTGATTAATGTTAATATATTTTCATGTATAATATTTAACTGCTCGAGTTGCATTGTTTACTGCACACATTCTGAAGCTGTTTCAAAGTTAAATTCTTCTCTCAGTATTAGGTAAAAAGAGCAGAGTGAGGGGCGCCTGAGTGGCTCAGTGGGTTAAAGCCTCTGCCTTTGGCTCGGGTCATGATCCCAGGGTCCTGGGATCGAGCCCCGCATCGGGCTCTCTGCTCAGCGGGGAGGCTGCTTCCCTCTCTCTCTGCCTGCCTCTCTGCCTACTTGTGATCTCTCTCCCTCTATCAAATAAATAAATAAAATCTTAAAAAAAAAAAAAAAAAAGGAGCAGAGTGAAACAGTCTCCGGTTTTTCTTTCCTCTGGTTTTCATTTGCCACCTCAAGCTCAACGCCCATGTTATTTTAGATTCAGAGTTTGTCTTTAGTGCCTTTACCAATGTGTAGCTCGTTTGGGCTTTCTGTATTCTGAAGACGAAACCCTTGGCACTGTCTGGAGTGGACACTGGGCAGGGCCTAAAGCCAGGCTCTCTATAAGGAGGTTTCACCTGGGAAGATGGTGGGCAGGGAGAAAGCCTTAGAGACCCCTGGACTGGGAGAAAGATACTTGCATCTGGAGAATCTCCAAGAGGCTTTGGGGGCAAAGGATTGGATAAGCTCAGAACACGGTTCATTTGTAAGGAAACCATGTAGATTGGAATCACAAGCTTTAGGATCCTGTTTAGTTTGGGTCACTCCCTCATTACGAGGTTGACCGAGATTTGAATTAATAAGAAAACATGTTAAACCAGCTTTTCTACTGTATAAAGAGTTGATTCAGTGAACCCGAAGGGTAGAGCCCTCTGACACAGGCAAAACTACTTTGGTCATCGTACACCTTCATTCTAACTTGGAATTGACAATGGTTGCGTAACAGCTTCCAGATCTTCCAGAAAAGTCTAAGAATAAAAAATTCAATCACTTCCCCAGAGTGACAGCATGTCTCTGTGAAGCACAGTTGTTTCCCAAGGTTAAATCTTACTGACCAAAGATAGTCTTAGTTGGAAGATTCCATATGGAACTAAAGGGTGGGGCCGCCTGGGTGGCTCAGTGGGTTAAGCATCTGCCTTTGGCTCAGATCATGATCCCAGGGTCCTGGGATCAAGTCTGGCATCGAGTTCCTTGCTTAGTAGGGAGCCTGCCTCTCCCTCTGCCTGCTGTTCCCCCTGCTTGTGTGTGCTCTCTCTCTCTCCGACAAATAAATTAATAAATAAAATATTTTTAAAAAGGAACTAAAGGGTACAGTTAATATTGCAAGTCTAGTGTTTCTGTATAAAGTTGATCTCAGGACACGCTTTGCTTTGCTGGAACTCCCTCCTCATCCCATGGCCACAAAGCTGTTGACTATCCATGCTCGCTTCTGTCCCTTTCCTTGCTCCTGTATCCAAAAGGCAGAAAGTTAGAGATCATTGTTACCATTGCAATAAGATTTTCTGAGTCCACAAACATGGAAAAAACCAGAAAACTGGGTTTTCAGATCACTTGGAATACTTAAATCATTATAGACTTTTCTAGGGGAGAATTTTTATTCCCTTATGCATTGACATCTATCATGGAAACCTTAACATTTTTTCCCCCATGGAATGGTTCCACTTCCCCGGGAAGATGTCCTCCAGTAACTCCTTCACTAAGATATTTATGATGGACATTATTCAGAATTTTTTGAATTTGTTTATGGATGTTTGATATGAAAGATTTCTTGGAAAATGGCAAAAAACCAAACCAAACCAAAACAAAACAAAACAAAAACCAAAAACAAAAAAAACCCAACAACAACCCTAAAACCAAAACCAAAAACCAAACCAATAGTTAATTGGAAATCAGTGGGCTCACCTCCATTGCTACAAATGACAGGTGATTTTGAGTCTGTCACTTTACTTCTCCAGAGACTCAGTTTATATATTTGTGAAACAAGAGTGTTGAACTAAAGTAACTCTTTAGCTCTCCTAGCTCTAGCATTCAAAGCTTCCATGTTTTGCGTATTTGTTGATGTTTTAAATAACATTACTTCATTCCCAGAGGCCCCCTGATCTGCCATACCTCTCTCTAGATTCCTCCACGGATAAATAGTTCCAGGTGGAATTCGTTTGGATTTATTATTATTATTTTAATAACTACCATATATCCAGTGCTTACTATATGCAGAATATATATCATCTGACATAATCCACATGTAACTCAAGTAAAAGGCTTACCTCCTCCATATTTTGGGAAAGGGGGGGGTGGTCATCTTAAAACTGCTTCTCGTTCCTACTGGCAGCCCCTCCTATGGGTCGCGCGTACTCCACTCGGTTGCCCCCAGCTTCTTCATGGACCACACCCCCTGTGATGCCGGCCAGTTTCTAAAGCTAAGAATATGGTCCTCCTTGAGAAGATGCTGCTTGTGCTGTGTTGGCCTCAGGAGATTGGGGAATGCGGGGCGACACTTGTTTTTTGCCTGTCTTTAATTTCTCCAATCACACTGCGCCAATCTTTGTATTTATAACAGATATTATTATAGACCTGGGGATGACTATTCCTACACAACAGAACAAGCAGTAACTTAAAACAGGTCGTGAAATATGATTGTGCTCAGAGCCCCAGGTCAAAAGACTAAGTAAATCAACAGAAAGATGGATGGATTGATGGACGGATGATGAAGGGCTTACCCTTTGGGAAGCAGCCCAGTGCGTAACTTATTTCTCTGTCTCCAGGGTCTTCCTTCCTTCCCTGTGAGAGAGGCACATTCTTATATTCTTATTTCAAATCTCGACTTGCCTTTCAGAAAACCACACCTGCAGTCCACAAAGGTTGATCTTGGTGTAGATTTCATTGCCTTCCTCCTCCAGGGCAAACCATAGACTACACTAACCTCCAGTGATGTTTTTCCCCAAAGTCCGAGTTACTAAGTTGAGAATGACATCCCAAGTTATTCATCAGAGCAGTTGAGCTAAGAGTCTCCAAAATATATCAGACAAGTTCAAGGTGAGTTTTGACCCTTCAAATACAATCCTATTCGAAGTATCTCCTCTTGTGTGAGGTCTAGATATGTCTTCCCCCTTCCTCTTATGATTTTCTGAACTCTAAGGCCAAAGATTCACACACCTCTCCCAACATAAGCAAACACTATTTTTTATATTTATTTATATTTATAAATTTGTATTTCCATATGGTCTAAATGGAAAATATGAAACCCTTTTTTTTCTAAATGCAGCCCAATTAACACAGATTCCTTGGCCCGCGATAGAAGTGGTGTTTTATGGTATTATATGGTGCAGAATCGGTTCTCTTTTGTCCGTCTTCCAGTCATACCCAGAAGAGATGGGTGTGTACAACTTGGTGTTAATTTTTCACTTTCTCAATCCACAAAGCTGCCTATTGCAAATAGTGGCCTGTAATCATACTTCTTCTTTACTTTGAATCAAGTCAAATGTATAGACAAATGTCTAATGTATAGACAAATGTTCTCCTCAATTCTCTCTATAAGCACAAAGTGGAACCCTGAGGACCTATTACTTCCCTGTATCTGGTGCAGGTTCCAAAGAACTGGAAGGAAGGATTGATCCAGAGTGCTCTTTAGGTTATATACATAATAAGGATTTGGGGTAGCCATTACTATTCTAGCATTAGGGAACTAAGGTGCAGAGAGTCCACAAACAAGATACCCAAACTGTATATATAATGAGTAAAATTGCTGAGGCTTTACCAAGGTCAGTGAGATGTTGAGGTCCATTTGCTGCAATAAAATAAAGACCTCATCTTATTTCTTAACTTCATGAATGGAAAGACCTTTTTTTCTCTTTCCTTTTCTCTGGTGTCTCTCATTTTTCTGGAAGACACTCATTCCTTTCCCTGATAATCTCATTTCCTGCTACTTTCTCCCATTTTAACCTGTCCTTGGTTAATCCATGTTTGCCTCTTTCAGAACAAATTAAAAAAAAAAAAACAACTCACATTTTGCTAAAAGAATACTAATACTTAATCATCATATAGAAGATGATTTTGAGAAAAAGATATTCTGTGTCCCCCATATTAAATCTGCCCTTTCTGCCTCTATTGAGAAATCTCTTGGTTTACTTCAATATTTCAAATGAGAGAGGTATTTGGACTAAAAGTAGGGAATTTCTTCTTTATTGATTTAGTTATTGGCATTTTTTTTTACATAGAGTAAAATACTTGGATTTTAAGAATACAGTTAAATGAACTTCAACAAATTTTCACCATCTAGCATCATCTAAATAAAGAGAGAGAACATTTCCACTAACCATAAATGATCTCTCATGCCACTTCCTAGTCAATATCCCACTCTGAGACGAAAATATTGTTCTGATTTCTATACTGAGAGATTACTGTTCCTGTTCTTTTTTTTTTTTTTTAATATTTTATTTATTTACTGGACAGAGAGAGATCACAAGCAGGCAGAGAGGCAGGCAGAGAGAGGGGGAAAGCAGGCTCCCCGCTGAGCAGAGAGCCTGATGCGGGGCTCGATCCCAGGACCCTGAGATCATGACCCGAGCCGAAGGCTGAGGCTTTAACCCACTGAGCCACCCAGGCGCCCCATGAATCCATCTGAATCCACACCTCTCAATTTATTTAACTCTTCTTTATGTATAGATGTCTTGCACACCATTCATTAAATTTATTCTTATGCACTTGGATTTTTTGGCTTTTATAAAGTGGTATCGTTTATTTAATTTTATTTTCCTCTTATTTGTTGTTTGTATATAAAAATACTTTCACTTTTCCTTCTAGGTTTTTTTTTTTTTTTTGGTATAGTTCCCTGGATTTCTTTATATTCACAGTTATGTCACATGTAAGTAGTTTTACTTCTTTTCATAAAACTTTTGTTTTTGTTTATGTGCCTTTTTCTATTTTTTCTTGACTTACTGCACTTCCTGTACAATGTTGGACAAAATTGGTGAGAGTAGAAGTGGTAACTTCCTTGTTCTTGATCTTAGGAGAAAAGTGTCCAATATTTCACTTAAGTACAATGTGCATTATAATTTATCAAATTGAGAAAGTCCCCTTCTATTTCTAGCTTTCAGAGTTTTGTTCTTTAACATGGATGGGTGCTGATCTTTATCAAATGCTTTTGCTATATCTATTGTATTAAGATGATCACATACTTTATCTCTTTTAATCTATTAATATAGTGAGGTATGTTGATTGGTCTTTGAATCTTGGACCAACTTTGCATTCTAGAGATAAACACCCCTTAGTCATGATATATTATCCTATTTTAGTATTCTGCTTCATTCCTTTTAATCACTTTTTTGTTACGTGATTTCTTTCTTAAGAAGTTGTTTTGTGGATTACAATATATTTTCTTTTTTTTTCTTTTTAAAGATTTTATTTATTTAACAGAGAGAAACACAGCGAGAGAAGGAACACAAGCAAAGGGAATGGTAGCGGGAGAAGCAGGCTTCCTGGCGAGCAGGGAGCCCGATGCGGGGCTCGATCCCAGGACCCTGGGATCATGACCTGAGCCGAAGGCAGCCGCTTAACGACTGAGCCACCCAGGCGCCCCTATTTTCTTAAGTTATCTGACTCTATCTTTTTTTTAATCTGACTCTATCTTAAAAATATTTGATTACTTCATAATTTTGGATATTTGTGACTCTATCTTTGATTTTTACCTTCTTCTCTGTAGTTTTTACTTTACTTTTATATATTCTATATGACCTGTGTTCTTTTGTATTATTTTCACTTTAAATAGTCAATTGTCTTTAAGAGGATTTAATAACTTACGTGCAGAAAAAAGAAATAATTTTAATAGACTATTAAATTTACTCTTTCTGCTTTTTGTTTCTTCTTGTATAACTGGATGTCTATATTATGTGATTACCTTTAAGTCTGTAGAAATTCTTTTCGCTTTTCTTATAGGACAGTTTTGCTGGAGATTAATTATTTCAGTTTTTGTGTATTTGAAAATATCTTTATGCTCCCCTTTATTTTTGGAAACTATTTTTGATAGATATGACAGTAGACAATTTCTTCAGCACTTTAAATATGTTATTCTATTGTATTCTGGCCTCTATGTTCTCTGATAAAATTCTTATCATTGTTTCCCTGTACAGTGGGTTTCTTTTCTTATACTGGTTACCTTTAACTTAGTCTTTTTATCTTTGTTTATCCACAATGTGACTATAATGTGCATAGGCATGAACTTGCTTTGGAGTTCTCTAAGCTTTTTGGGTCTGTTTTCTGTTTTCTGTAGTCTTATTGTCCAGTTTAGATATTGCTAAATTCTACTTGCTGCTTTTTTTTTTTTTTAAGATTTTATTTATTTATTAGACAGAGAGAGAGAGATCACAAGTAGGCAGAGAGGCAGGCAGAGAGAGGAGGAAGCAGGTTCCCTGCTGAGCAGAGAGCTCGACGACGATGACGTGGGGCTCTCAGGACCCTGAGATCATGACCTGAGCCGGAGGCAGAGGCTTTAACCCACTGAGCCACCCAGGCGCCCCTCTACTTGCTGCTTTTTAATTAAGAATTACCCTCTCTATGTTCATGAAAAATATTATCCTATAATTTTCTTTTTCGGTATTTTTTTTTCTCTTGTATTAGTTCAGGATTATCCTGGCACAAATAACAAATGAGTGGTGTTCCGTTCTCCTTTTATTGTCTGGAAGAGTTTATATAATAAAGGAATTCTTCGTTCCTTAAGCAAGAATTTACATGATGCCATCTGGACCTAGTGTTCTTTGTGGGTAAGACTTTAATTTGGTTAAGTTCATTTAAAAGACATAAGAATGTTCAGATTTTCTACTTATTCTTGTGTCCATTTCAAAAACTTGTGTTTGTCAAGGGATTTGTTCATTTCCTCCGAGTTATCAATATTTTGGGTATGATGTTGTTCATAATAATCTCTTACAATCTTTAAACACTTTAGCATCTTTAAAAGTCTTCATTTTCCATTCTTGATATTTGTTAGTTGTGCTTTTCTTTTTTTTAAATTCTTGATCAGTCTTTTTAGGGTATTATAAATTTTATTAATCTTTTTAAAGAACAAATTTTTAGCTTTGTCAATTTTTTATTGTTTATCTCTCTTCATTTATCTTGGTTCTTCATTTCAAAATGTCTATTTTCTTTAATTGTTCTTATTATTTTAGTTAATTGAGTTAGTAACTTTGATCATTTATTCTTTTTTTCCCCTTTTGTTATATATGCTTTTAAACTTGTAAGTTTACTGCTAGGTACTGTTTCAACTGCATGCACAAATTTTGATACTTTGTGCTCTCTTCATCATTAGTTCAAAATATTTTCTGTTTTTTTTTTAAGGTTTTATTTATTCATTTGAGAGAGAGAGAGAGAGCGCACAACATGGGAAAGGAGAGGGACAAGAAGACTCCATGCTCAGCATGGAGCCCCATGCAGGGCTTGATCCCAGGACCTTGAGATCATGACCTGAACCAAAATCAAGAACTGGATGCTTAACTGGCTGAGCCATCCAGGTACCCCACTTCAAAATATTTTCTAATTTCTCCTTTGATTTCTTCTTTCATCTGTTAGTTATATATACTTTTTTGTTTAATTTCATCTGTTATATATACTTTTTTTTGTTTAATTTTCATCTGTTAGTTATATATACTTTTTAAACTTTTTAAA
>CM053619.1:4373933-4385796 GCA_028646535.1 Procyon lotor
CCCAAGTTGATAGTCTTGGTGCTCTGACAGCCATTTATGGAGACATAGAGAGCAGAAAAAAAAAAAAATTGAGTCACTCAATTCACACATTTCCAGCTGCAGTGAAACACGGTGACTTCTCAGCCTCTTAGCATTCCTGTTTAAACTCCCATATTATAAACAAGTGTGCTTTTTGCTGCTATTTTTCTTCTGCATTTTTGTGACTTTGTTGGTGATTTCACTGTTGAAAATGACACCTACATGTAGAACTGAAGTGTTGCCCAGTGGAGATAGTCTATCAGGATTCATTCAGGCATGATTTATATTGCTGTTGGCTGTAAGTTCAGTGTCAAGCAACAACATGGTGCATCGAATAAGTGGAAAAGGACACTCACCCATTCCTCAGTTGAGGTTGTTGCAGAAGGTGCTAAAGTAACATCTACAGTGTGTGATGAAACTATGGAAAAGATGGAAAGGCAGGTAAATTTCTGGATTTATGAGATGATGACTAGTTAAAAAACTTGTAGTGAACAGTATTTTTATGAGGCCAAAAGTCAAGGAAATTTATGATCACATTGCTCAAGGTCAGGAAAATGTCAAACCCTCATCAGCAAGTGTTTTACTATAAAGACATGCTGCATATAATTAAACATTGGTAACTTTATAGAGAGGAAGTTAGGTGTCTTTACACAGAAACACACATAAAACAAGGTGATGTGTTGATGAGTTGAAAAAACATGACCAGAGGCTTGTGGGAACTTAACTGCTCAGAATTTATCCACTCGGGGCTCATTATGACTTTATACGAGATAACTACCATGAATCATAAGAACCAATTGCATATGAACCTTATATTCCATCACTGAGCTATAATCACTTATTCATTCTATGACTTTTATTTATAGATTTGGGGGGATTTTCAACACAGACTAATCATGCTAATTGTGAATAAAAGCAGTTCCCTTTCTTTCTGATTTATATAGCTCTTGTTTCTTTTTCTTGTCTTATTGCACTAAGAATTCCAGTACAATCTTGAATAGAAGTAGTGAGAGAGGGTATCTTTGCCTTATTCCCAATTTTACTGGGAAACATCTATAAGTTATGATGTCAGCTGTTGGGTTTTATAGATTTTTTTTCTTTTATAAAGTCGAGGATTTTCTTCTATTTTTAGGTTGGAGAGGGTTATTATCATAAACAGGTATTCAGTTTTATCAAATACTTTTTTCTATGTCAATTAATGTAATCATTTTTTTCTTTCATAGCCTGTCAATATGGCAGGTTATGTTAAAATGAAGAGTGAACCAGCCTTGTGCACTTGGAATGAATCCTACATAGTTATGGTATATAATTTTATACATTTTATTTTATACATAGTAGGCATTTTGTACATAGTTGGATTTGATTTGCTAATATTTTCTTGAAGATTTTTGCCTCTATAGTCGTGAGAATGGTTGATCTATACTTTTCCTTTTTCTTTCTTTTTTCTTTTGTAATATCTTTTTGCAGTTTTGGTATTAGCCTAATGCTGGCCTCAAAGAATGGGTTAGAAAATATTCTTCAGGGTGTCTGGGTGGATCAGTGGGTTAAAGCCTCTGCCTCCAGCTCAGGTCATGATCTCAGGGTCCTGGGATCGAGCCCCACATTGGACTCTGCTCAGCGGGAAGCCTACTTCCCGCCCCCCCTGCCTGCTTCTCTGTCTACTTGTGATCTCTCTCTGTCAAATAAATAAATAAAATATTTGAAAAAAAAAAGAAAATATTCTCTCTGCTTCTGTTTTTTGGTAGAGGTAATAGAGAATTGATATTTTTCTTCCTTAAGTATTGGTCGAATTGAAACATCAATCTTGTGCTTTTTTTACTTGAAAGATTATCAATTATTTGCTCAAGTTCTTTAATAGATATAAATCTATTCTGGCTATTTATTGCTCCATGCCTGAGATTGGGTAGTTTGTGTATTTATTTATTTTTAAGATTTTATTTATTTGACAGAGACACAGTGAGAGAGGGAACACAAACATGGGGAAGTGGGAGAGGGAGAAGCAGGCTTTCCACCTCGCAGGGAGCCCAATGTGGTGCTCGATCCCAGGACCCTGGTGTCATGACCTGAGCTGAAGGCAGATGCTTAATGATTGAGCCACCCTAGCTGCCCCTAGTCTGTGTATTTTGAGAAATTGGTATGTTTTCAGATTTGTGACTAAGAATTGTTCTTAGTATTACTTAGTTCTCCTTTTAATGTCCATGGCATTGGTAGTGATGGCTTTATTTTTGACTTTTTAATATTGATTATTCATTTATTTTCTTATTTTTTCTTGGTTAGTCTGACAAGAGGTTTATCAATTTTTTTAAAAAAGATTTTACTTATTTATTTGAGAGAGTGAGTGAGAGAAAGGAGAGCATGAGTAGGGGAGGAGCAGTGTGAAAGGGAGAAGAAGACTCCCCGCTGAGCAGGGAGCCCGACGCGGGGCTCCAGCTCAAGACTCTAGCATCAGGACCTGAGCTGAAGGCAGATGTTTAACTGACTGAGCCTTGGTGCCCCGAGTTTTATCAATTTTATTGATCTTTTCAAAGAGCCAGCTTTGCAGCTTGTTGGTTGTCTATATTGTTTCCTGTTTTCAATTTCATTGATTTCTGGCCCAATTTTTATTATTTTGTTCTTCTGCTAGTTTTAGGCTTAAATTGCTCTACTTTCTCTAGTATCCTAAAGTGGTAATTTAGATTATGAATTTCAGATCTTAATACTTTTCTAATATATACATTTAATGCTATAATTTTTCTCTAAGCTTTTGCTGTATTTCACTGATTTTGGTAAATGTATTTTCATGTTTACTTATGTCAAAATACAGTTTTAAAATTTTTCTTGAGATTTGTTCTTTGACCCATGGGTGATTTAGAAGTGTGTTGTTTAATTTCTACGTATTTGGGGACTTCCTAACTATTGTTCTGTTATGGATATCTGGCTTAATTGCAATGTAGTATTAGAACATAATTGCTTTCTTTCTTCTTTTTTTTTTTAAATTTACTTAAGATGTGTTTTATGGGGGCAGCTGGGTGGTTCAGTGGGTTAAAGCCTCTGCCTTTGGCTCAGGTCATGATCTCAGGGTCCTGGGATCGAGCACCGCATTGGGCTCTCTGCTCGGTGGGGAGCCTGCTTCCCCCTCTCTCTCTGCCTGCCTCTCTGCCTACTTGGGATCTCTCTCTCCGTCAAATAAATAAATAAAATCTTAAAAAAAAAAGATGTGTTTTATGTCTCAGAATGTTGTCTACATTGGTAAATGTCCTATATGAGCTTGAGAAGAATGTGATGTAGGATGGGGTATTCTATAAATGTCAATTAGATCAAGATAACATTGTTCAGTTCAGCTATGTCCTTACTAATGTTCTGCCTACTTTATCTACCAATTGCTGACAGAAGTTGTTAAAGCTTTCAGCTCTTATAGTTGTCTATGTCTTCTTTTAGTTTTATGAATTTTTTTCTTACTTGGATGTTCATACACATTAAGGATTATTAAGTCTTCTGGGAAAATGAAATGCTTTATTATGTGCAACACTATTTATCCCTGATAACATTCTTTTTTCTGAAGTCTGCTTTGTCTGAAATAAATAGAACGATTCCAACTTTCTTTTGATTAGTGTTAAAATGGTTTCTTTTTCTCCATTTCTTTACTTGTAACCTATCTATGTATTTATATTTAAAGTGAGTTTCTTATAGGCAATTATAGTTGGGTTTTATTTCTTTTTTATCCATTCTGACAATTACTGTTTATTTACGACATGCATGTTTAAAGTAATTTTAATTCCCATTTGAAGTAACTGTTGATACAGTTGGATTTTTATCTACCACGTTTGTAACTGTTTTCTATTTGTTGACTTTGTCCTTTTCTTTCCCTTTTCCATGTGTCTTTCTGCTTTCTTTGGGTTTGATCAAGCATTTTATATGATTCCATTTTATCTCCTCTCTTAGTACATAAGTTATACTTTTTAAAAGAGCCTTTTTGTAGTTGACCTAGAGTTTGCAACATACTTTTTTTTTTTTTAAAGATTTTTTTTTTATTTATTTGACAGAGAGAAACACAGCGAGAGAGGGAACACAAGCAGGGGGAGTGGGAAAGGGAGAAGCAGGCTTCCCGCCGAGCAGGGAGCCCGATGTGGGGCTCAATCCCAGGACCCCAGGATCATGACCTGAGCCGAAGGCAGACGCTCAACGACTGAGCCACCCAGGCGCCCTGCAACATACTTTTTAATTGAAGTATAATTGACACATAATATCCTTTTACTTTTATGTGTACATTATAGTAATTCAATATTTTTATACATTATGAAATGATCCCCACAATAATTCTGCCACCATGCAATGTTATTATAGTATTATTGACTATATTCCCTATACTACACATTATATCCCAATGATTTATTTGTTTTATAACTGGAAATTCACACCTTTTAGTCAATATACATTTTTAACTAAAGTAAACCCACTTTTAAAATGATATTATTCTGCTTTGCATGTAGTTCAGGCAAAACATAACAGAGTATTCCCAATTCCTTCATCTCGCCTCTTGTGACATTGCTATCATTAATTTTACATATCCATATGCTATAATGACCTATTATATTGTGACTTTTGTTGATTCAAACACTCTTAAGTCAACTAGAAATAAGAAAAATGCAAGATTTGGGGGCACCTGGGTGGCTTAGTCTGTTAACCATCCGACTCTTGATTTCAGCTCAAGTCATGATCTCAGGATCATGAGATTGAGCCCTGCTTTGGGTTCCATGCTCAACCCGGAGTCTGTCTAAGATTCTCTCCTTCTCCTTCTGTCCCTCCCTGCTCACACTCTCTCCCCATCTCTCAAAAAGAAAAGAAAAGAAAAGAAAAAAAAGAAAAGGAGTTCCTTTGTGGCTTAGTCAGTTAAGCGTCCAACTGTTGGTTTCAGGTCAGTTTATGATCTCAGGGTCATGAGATTGAGCCCCATGTTAGGCTCTGTGCTGAACATGGAGCCTGTTTAAGATTCTTTCTCTCTCTCTCAATCTTTCTCTGTCCCTCCCTCCTGCTTGCACATTCTCTCTTCCTAAAAAATAAAATTAAATTGAAATTGAAAAAAGCAAGATTTCATTTTATCTTCATCGATTCCTTCCCCAGTGTTCTTTCCTTTATGGAGACCCATATTTCTGATCTAGATCATTTTCCTTCTGTCTTAAACAAAAACAATAAACAAACCAAAAAACAAAAACAAAAACAAAAACAAAAACAAAAACCCTTCTTTTAACATTTTTTGCAGAAAAGGTATTACTTTTTCATTAATTCTGTTGGATTTTTTTCCCCTGACAAAGTCTTTATTTCTCCTTCACTTTTGAAGGATAATTTTGCTGTATATGTAATTCTAAGTTTGTGGATTTTTTTCTCTCAATACTTTAAATATTTCATTCTACTTTCTTCTCGCTTGCATGATTTCTAATGAGAAGTTCTCTGTAAGTCTCAGCCTTGATCCTTTTCCAAGATTTATGTCTTTGATTTTACGCAGTTTGAATATAATGTGCCTAGATGCGTTCTTTTTGGCATTTATCCTTGTTGGTGTTCTCTGAACTTTGGGGATCTGTGGTGTGGTGTTTGTCATTAATTTTGGAAGGTTCTCAGCAATGATTACTTCAAACGTTTCTTTGGCTCTTGTGCTCAAATTACATAAATTTTAGGCGTTTTGAAATTATCCCACTGTTCTTGGATATTTTATGCTTTTTAGTTTTGGAAGTTTGTATTGACCTATTTTCAAGTTTACCTATTCTTCCCTTGGCTGTGATGAATTTACCAATGAGGCCATTAGAGGCATTTTTCAGTTCTGTTACAGTGTTATTAATTTCCTAGCATTCACTTTTGACTTTTCCTTAGAGTTTCTCTCTCTCTGCTTATGTTACCCATCTTTTCTTCCACGTTGTCTGCTTTTTCCATTAGATCCTTTAACATATTAACCATAGTTATTTAAATTGCCTGCCTGATAATTTCAACATCTATGTCATTTCTAAGTTTGATTTGAATCATCATTTTGTCTTTCCAGGCTGTGGGTTTTTTTGTTTTGTTTTGTTTTGTTTCCATATCTTTCGGGTGTCTTGTAGTTTATTGTTGCTAGCCAGATGTGTTGTATGGGATAATAGGACCAAGGTAATCAAGAATTTATTGTGAGGATTTATGGTAGCTTGGCTAGGAGTTAGACTGGGTTTTTAATATTTGTTGCAAGTAGGGGTGCAAAGGTTTTCAAATTTCCTCTAGTGTCATTTTGTCTTTCCACTTGACTTTGGGTTTTTCCAAGTATTCATCCTTAGCAAGAACACTTTCAATTGTAATACAGTCATCATACTGTTGCCTTTCTGATGCTGGTAATGTGTGGAAGAGAGAGGGTGTTGCACAATATGAATAAATCTCTTTTTTAAGTGGGCTTGTGTCTTGGGGCCCGTATCTTCTCCAGTATTATGGCATTTCTCTCCTTTGGCTATGGTATTCCCAGCTTATTAATTTGAAGCCCTGATCCCTGTTCCTTTGTTTTGTGTTGTTTTGTTTCCTCCCATAAGATGGGCAGCTTAGAATGGGCTAGAGAGAGAAGAATGCCCTTCCCCCAAATGGGGTATGGCTCTGACAAGCCTTTTCCTTTGGAAAAGGCATTTGTTATAGAGAATGTATTTCCCATAATTACTCTTTCCTCTTTCTATCAAAACCATGAAGCAATCTTTCTTAGCTCTTAACTGTGAGGACCTGGTGGGATTCCTTGAGTATAAGACCATGAATGCGTGGGGTCACCTCTCAGACCATGGTCTCTAAGTGTTTCTCTCAGACTAGTCCACACTAAGCCTGCAGCTGAGCGGGTTTATGGCTGTCACAGCTTCTGTTCCAGGTAAGCAGAGCTCAGCTGTGTCTCTCCGCATGACCCTCTCACTCCAGATTTTTGGATGCTGGTTTACCCCGCAGTCTCAATTCTCTGACAGATCCAAGAAGAATCACTGATTTTTAATTCACCCAGCCCTTTCTTGTTGTAAGAATAGAAGTGAGGACTTTCAAGCTCTTTACATGTCAGAGCTGGACCCAGAAGTCCTAATGTATTTTTTCCTAGTTCTTGAATTCTAACTTGACTCCTTTTTGAGGTTTTTCATTTCTCTGATGAAATTCCACACATATTAATTCATTCTATCCATATTTTCCTATTATTTCTTTGCATATTTTAATAGCTACTCTAAGTCCTTACATGCACATTCTAATAACTCAAACATCTATAAAGTTTTCTATTAACCTTTCCCCCCTCTTATTATGGATCATATTTCCCTAATTCTTTGCATGTCTAGTGATTTATTTTTTTCTTAATAGATCTTGAGTATAATATGTTATAAAGATTCTGGATTGTGTTAATTTCCTGTAAATACTCTTTAGGTTTTTGTTTGCCTATTTTTTGTTTGTTTGTTTCTGACAGGAGATTAAAAACCTAGCATTTCTTTTTTTTTTAAATTTAATTAAAAAAAATAAATAAAATTTAATTTAATTTTTTCAGTGTTCCAAGATTCATTGTTTATGCACCACATCCAGTGCTCCGTGCAATACAGCATTTCAACCTGATTTGAGAGAATTTTGTTTAAGGCTTTTGTTAAGATAGATATATTTTAATTTTGTCCTATTTTTGGAGTGGGGGGGTCAACACACTTTTTCTGTAAAGGGAAAGATAGTAAATATTTTACGCTTTGCAGGTCAAATTGTCCCTTTGCTGCTACTCAGTGCTGCAATTGCAGTGTGAAAGCAACTGCAAATAATAAATCCATAAATGGGCATGTCAATATTTGGGCCTCACCTGGGCAGCTTTGGCCCACAGGCCATAGTTTGCTGATTGCTATTTGCAGCACAGTCATTAGTCTTAAGACACGCTCGCTATTTTTACTAAAAAGCCCACTGTATTTATAATTTCCTCTCCTTGACAAGACCTCAACCCCAAACTCTCCAGCACCACTCAGTTCCTAAAATCTCTACTGAGTTATTTATTTAGCTTTCCAGCTGATGCTCTCTCATGGGTTCCTTGGCATTACTATCCTAAAGTGAATAGTTTAGGAATCAGCGAAGGGAAATTTTAAGCAAATTTTAGGAGTACTTGCTCTATTTCACCTATCTTTAGGGATTTCCCATCACCTTCCATTTCTGGGAGCTATGACAACCCTGAACTCTTGATCTGTTTGTTTTTCTTTTCCAGACCAATAAGACCACTACTTTCTCTTTGTGTTCTATTTTTCCTGTGTGCAGATGAGGAGTGGGAAGTGCCTTCAGGGGGAGAGCACTGATATGTAGAGCTCACCTAATTTTCTTCTTTTGTTTCACATTTCCTCTCCCTTTTAAATTCTGCCATCTTCGAATTGTTCTACAACACCTTCCAAGAGTAAAATCTTTGATTTTGTCCAAACAGGTATCATTGTTGTTGGCAGGAAAGGTGGGGGTGTCTCAGAAAGTGGTTCTTACACAGAGCAAATAGGATATTTAATCCCAGTGAGATCTCCCAGGTTGGCACGAACTATCTGATAGATCCAGAAACATGATTATATCAGGCAGATCTATTAATGGTAACTGATCACACAACTGACATATAAAACCAGAAAGCCATTTTATCAATTTCCCAAGATAAATAAGACTCGGGCCAGAGTCCTCGTAGCTGCATGATCAGCAATTTCCCTTTCCTGTAGGCAAATCTACATGGGAAGTCAAATTACAACCAGGGGTTGGTTTGTTGAGCATGAAATCAGAAAAAGAGAAGTCGGTTGGCTGTTTAATGGAATCAAGCTAATATAGCCTCAAGTGCACATCTCCATAAGGTAGAAAACCTGGCTTTGGAATACGACTCCCCCAACGTCATTGACTGAGCTTTTCCTTTTCCTCTGACAGCACGTGTTCATCTCTGGGTCTCTCTTTTCTCCAGACTTCCACGGTTGTCCTGTACCCCTATCCAATGACACTGTTCTTGTGTAAGAGTGTCAATAATGTTACCATGATTGTATATTGTACTGGCCTTGACACTAGTCTTTCTTGTGACTTCTCATCTTTCTACTTGAATCCTGTATTGATTCATTCAAAGCTGAATTCTAAGAGATGTCTCATATTTCCTTAAAGTGAAAAATTTTGGAGAAGGTCTTCCAACATTTCCCAAGCAAAGACTACAGTGTCTACCTCTTTGGGTTTGAAAATTAAATGGGATAACATATGCAATGCTTCTGGCACTTACTTGATAAGCATTAAAAAATCCTTTCATTTCCTTCCCCTCACTTAATGAAAACAGGTGCTGAAGGAAACACGTCCATTTTCTCTTATATGTTCCCCACATGATAATAGTTTTCTTAAGTTTTGGCTGGCCAGAAAAGCAAGGGTCCTGAAAGCAGTTTTCAATCACAAGCCTGGATGGAGATTAAAAGACAACACAAAACGAAATCTTTAAGGCTTTTAATTACCAATCCTCATTCATGGGACACTGATAAATCAGAACCTTACTCTTCTTAGTAAATATCAGCATTAAAATCTCAAATGTCCTGACTTCTGTCAATCATTAGGAGATTGAGAGAATAAGCCGAGGATCTCAGTGTGTGTCTTGGTGTGTGCGCTCTCGGTGGTGGATTTAGAAACTGGACAGTTATCCCCATCAGCAGCAGGTTTAAATTGTACTTATGACAATTACGTATTATAGCACAACACATTTTACATCCATTGATATTTACCACAATGGTTAAGTGTCAGCTATGTGGAAAACACTAGGGTGATAATTCGAAACAGTATTTCCTGTACTCCTCATGGCTCTATTAGCCAGGGCTGGTTCTCCTTTTTCCAGATGAGTAAATGGTACAGAGTGGGCTCTGCATGTGTTTGCACAAATGTGGGTGAGAGGAGTTAGTAACTTGCTAAAGTCACATACCCAACAAGCTCCAAGACTGGAATGTAAACCGCTCATGTCTAGTTGTAAGGCCTACATTCATTCCGATCCTTCCCAATGCCTCTCCATAGCATTTTCACCTTGGCTGAGGCTTGTAGAGGTCACAGAAGGGATGTTTCTGGTGAAGAGTGGGGGATCTGCAGCAGGTTTGAAAAGAGTTATTTGGGAAGAAAAAAGTTTTTGGTGATGCCCAGAAGAAAAAAAAGAGTCAGTTGGACTCTATCTTCTTCCTCTACCAGCGGAGACAGAGTTCAAGTTGAATTTGTGTAATTTCCAAGCCAATGTAATGTTTATATCAAGAGAAGATTTCTTTTTTGGAAAAGCACCACACCTATTGGAAAGGCATGGAAGTGGGAGCCAGGACACATGAAGCAGATCATGGACCTTATCTGGGCCTTGGTTTCCCCAACAACCAAAGAGGGACATTAGCCCAGATGCTCCGTAAGGTCTAAGAGTTTGGGATTCCGTGCCTCTGACACATCCACGATTTCCCACGGCCCCCTTTCTCAGCTGCAGTCCAATGGAACAGATTGACAACAGCAATCAGAGTCAAATTCCCATTTAAAACACACATCTTGTTATTTTGGTACCAATTACAAGGTTATGGATCATGCTTAAAGGTGTTTAATATGCTGTAATGTTTAGACACGCTTGGCTCCAACATTTATGGGGGCTGTTTTCTAGCAACAAGCCGCATGCTCTCACTCCGTAAGTATGCGAGCCTGCTGTAAAAACAGTGCAGATGGACTGGAAAGAGGGAGCCTCGAGCCAGCTACAAAGAAGGGTGACAAGTGTTCTTGGCTGCACTGGGGTTTCACCTACAGACTAATCTCTCATCAGCCGGAGCCTGCTTTTCTAGGTGCATATTTTGCTGTTGTTGCTTCTCACCTTGTCACACTCCCTGAGGTAGAATATTTGTCAAAGTGGCATAAAGGATTTTATAGCCTTGCGTGGTCGCGTGTGGTTCAGGAATCAGAGACATACACATTTTTAAAAAAAATGAGACCACAGTTCTGGGACCGTCTTCCTGTTTACTGCTTCCCACCATACGAAGGTAACAGGTGACATCTCCAGGGACGAGGAAGTGTCCAAAGATGACGGGTGACACAATGGTCATAGGTAGAGTGGTGGCCGGTATGTCCCAAAATTGTGCTTGAATCTTGACAGCTTGTATTTCCGGGGCAACCTCCATATACCTCCAGGTAAAAACCTCTATTCAAATATTCTTCTAAATCCTGAGAAGGAAGTGAAATATACAGTATATCTAAGAACCGGAATCCTGGCTGAAACCAAGGGTTGTAACGAAAGTTGGGAGAACATTTGCGAAGAACCCCACTAACCACTCATTGTTCGATAGCGATGGGCAAGCCGGAAGAACATTTTCCACGGTGAAAACAGGAAGCATGTGCCTGCTTTTGTAATCTCTCTTTTTAAAAAAAAGAAAAAGAAAAGAAAAGAAGGAGGAAGAGGAGGAGGAGAAGAAGAAGAAGACGACGACGAAGAAGAAAAGAAATAAAAGAAAAACCTTCACAACTTTGTTACAGACACTGTGCTGACAAGGAAGGAACAGGACCGGAAGGGACTACTTGAACAAAGCAAAATGTACAAAGTGGCAAAAATCATACGGGCCTATTAGAAATAAGGAAGAGTCAAGGAAGAGGCATAAGTCGGAGTAAGTCAGCCTCAACATACAGAGCTCAGTTGCATTTGTGAGTCCCCTCACAGGGATTGTGCGAGGCACCGGGGATGCAAAGCCAAAGATATGATTCTGCCCTTAAAAAATTTCCCTCTGCACCAAGCATCCACAGACCGTAACCAGCTGGGCCAAATGGGCTGCTCGTGCATTGCCAGTGAACCAAAAATGGGTTTTTACATTTTTAAAAGGTGACTGAAGAAAAAAAACAAAACCCCACAACAACTAGGAATAATCAAATACAAAAGATGAAGCGG